>JAVFBY010430597.1:0-14100 GCA_034781015.1 Tonicella lineata
TTACAGTATCTGTTAGAACCGGTATTACACTATCGGTCAAAATTTATTACAGTATCGGTTGTTACTACATTATCGGTTAATTTTATTACAGTTTCGGTTGTTATTACATTATATGTTGTTTATTACAGTATCTGTTGCAACACGGGTTCACGAGCAATTTAGTTGTTAAGAAAGGCTATACGAGTTAACTGGTCATCTCTGATTGTACCTATCTTCCTCTTTTACTGAGCATACGGGAAACTAGGATACTGGAATTGTAATGCCATATTGTGGAACTATAATGGCGTGACTAAAGAATTCTACTCTAACTAGTTATCCCAACATTACCATTAATTGGCATTTAAATTGGTTTATCTCCTCCAAATACCAGGACTAACGTCAAACTCCGCCTTTCTGGTTTCTCATTTACACTATCCACCTGGGTGGTTTTCCCGACACAGTCATTATTTCTTATTAAGAATCACAGACTTTCAAATGTCGAACATAAATTCTCTATTCGTACAAGGGTACTAGTATATGGATTAGTTAATAAAACATATTAAATGCGAACACTTAGGTTTTAAAATGTTGTGAAGTTGTAATATGCTTACCACGCAGGAGAAGGAAAATTGTCTTTCAATAGCAGCTCGAACCACTAATAGTTGATTGGAACTATATTTAATATAGACCTTGAGCATAACGTGACGTCATCAATTTACTCGAATTCACAAACCTACCTCTGAGAAAAGTAGACAGCAACAAAAGTTTCTCCGTGTCCAAAAATGAAAGTGTTGCTTTTATTATTCCTTTTTTTAGACGAGAAATTTGTCATGGGAGACTTTGACTATCGTGTGACTATTGTGTCATTTTAGTGGCACATAGATAAAGCTATAGAACGGATACACATAAAAGAGAAAAATAGTACGCAAGTAAAAAGGATCAAATGACCTCCCCTATCGTTTCAGGCGTGACTAGAACAGAAACAAATGTTAGTTAAAGGATAATCATTCTAAAGGAAATGGACTATCTTGTGTAAGGCATGTTGTTTGTCTTGAAAAAGATTAAAGTCATCGAAGGGTGGTTCTCTACGTTGACATTATTCAGAGTGAGGATAGCTGAAGTGTTTGGGGTCTGGGCGTGTTTTTAGAGACCTATCTGGATTTGTTTTTTAATTTACAAGAAGAGAGAGATTTTAGTACAGAATGTCCAAACTCGGCTCTAGAAAGCACTGGGAAAACCTTTATAGTTGTATATAAGGCTTATCAGATTGGGGTGCTGGTAACAGCCGGTTATTGACCGCAAACTAAAGAAAGATAATCGAACAGGGCACACTTACAAGAAACTTCGTAAGTCAGTTTTTTGCATAACTTAATCTTAAGTCCAACTTACGAAAAAGAAACACACTTTCACGAAACTGCGTAAGTTAGATCTTAAGATGTTGTGTAATGGGCACATCGTTTTTTCTTAAGTTTTTCGTAAATATTTTTTTCTTACGTAACTTAAGAAGTTTCTTGCAAGTGTGCCCTGAATTATAACTAGCTCCTCGGACATTATTAAGTTATATGCCAAAGTGAATATTACGTACATGTATTGTAGTGATGGCTGTAACAGCCAGGAACTTATGTCATGAAATGACCACAATTACCTAACGAAATCGCGGTAATATATATACATCTATGTAGAATGTCTCTTCTTATATATACTGTACCCTGGCAAGCTACCTCATATTCCATGACAGCTTTTTACCTGCAGAATTAGTAGCATTGTATTAATAGCATTCTTGGTCGAATGTCAACATAAATATCGCCACTTTAAATTATATACCAGTGCATATTGTGTTGTATAGTTGGAGTGGCACACATGTAAAGCTAAAAAAAGTTGGAAAAATATACGAGAAAAACAGTACGAAAATGCAAATGATCAAAGTACTTTTTTTCACTTAACATATAATCATTATAAAGGAAATAGACTATCTTGTTTTATGCATTTTGTTTGTCTTGGGAAAGATTAAAGTCATCGAAGGGTTCTCTATTTTTACATTATTCACTGTGCCTGTAGCTGGAGCGCTTGGGATTTGAAGGGGTTTTTATATTCGTTTTAGACGTAACTATAACAGAAAAAGAAATTTACTTAAAATATAATCATTACAAAGGAAATAGACTACCTTGTATTAGGCATTTTGTTTGTCTTTAGAAAGTCATCGAAATCATAATGTTGACATTATTCACTGCGCGGTTAGCTGAATCGCCTAGAACCTGGACGTGTTTTTATATACCTAAATAGAAAGATGTTAGTATCCACTAAGCTCAAGAAAGCATTGGGGAAACCTCTATAGTCTAAGCCAGGCTATCCGAATGGTTGGCCGGTAATAACTGGTTCTTGAACGGAAGCAGTATGGTAATCGGACGCAATTATAAATAGCTAGTTGGACATAATTAATTTTTATGCCATAGTGAATATTATACAATAAGTCTTCAAATGACCCCATTTTCCTAACAACATCGAAGCAATTTTATGTATACAGTGTTTCTTTTGAACATGTACTACACACGACAAACTAAATCACATTCCGCGACACGGAATGTTAACTGATTTACATTTAATAACATTTACTTTTCTGTCAAAAAAAAACAAACAAACAGTATATCAAACATCACGGAAAAGTTCAGTGCATCCATAGTACTACGGATTATTAAAATGGAACATATTAATGCAAAAGCTTCCGTTTAGAAATGTTCTAAAGTTTCAAAATGCTTTCCATTCTGGAGAATGACGTTTACTTGCAGATTGAATCATTAATAACTAATTGAATGGCGTGGCGTCGTTACCATATAGGTAATATAATTTACCAAAATTTTGAGATACCTGTTCCTGAGAAAAGTAGGCAGTAACGAAAGTTCTACCCTGAGCAAAATAGAAGAGTTGTTATTTTTAAATTTGTTTATATTTTTTTGTAAAACGGGAAATATTCCAACGGAAGGATTGAATACCGTCCGGTGGACAACCATGCTCATTGCCGTATACAAATATAACAGAAAGCAGTATGCAAATAAAAAGGATCAAATGACTTTCCTTATCGTTTCAGACGTGACTAGAGCAGGAAAAAATATTAGTTAAAAGATAATCATTATAAAGGAAATGAACTTTCTCGTATTAGGCATTTTGTTTGTCTTGGGAAAGAAGGGTTCTTTATGTTGACATTCTTCACTGTGCGGGTAGCTGGAGTGCTTGGGGTTTTTATATACCCGGATAGAGATATTTTAGTATCCACTCAGCCCAAGAAAGCACTGGGGAAACCTTTACAGTCTTAGCCAGCCTATGAGACTGGGTTGGTCGGTAATAGTCGGTACTTGACTGGGAACTGAAGTGA
Source organism: Tonicella lineata (assembly GCA_034781015.1). NCBI lineage: Eukaryota > Metazoa > Mollusca > Polyplacophora > Chitonida > Mopaliidae > Tonicella > Tonicella lineata. The sequence continues at coordinate 3,350 of JAVFBY010430597.1, forward strand.
GATAATCGGACGCAATTATAACTGGCTCGTTGGACATAGTTAAGTTATATGCAGTAAATATAACACTATTATAACATACATTACGTATTGTATTAATGACTGCGACAGTCAGGAAATTGGGTCTTCAAATGACCCCAAGTTTCCAACAACGTCGAGGCAATATATAGATGTATGTAGTATGTCTCTTCTTATATATACTACGCTCTGACAAGCTACCTAATATTCAATGACAGCTTTGACCGCTAGAACTACCAGACTTTTAATTAAAGCATTCTTGGTGGAATGTCAACATATATCTTCACTTTAAAAGATAGTCGTTATAAAGGAAATATAGTATCTTATACTAATATGTATGTTGTTTGTCTTGGGAAAGATTAAGTTCATCGAAGGATTCTCTATGTTGACTTTATTCACTGTGCGGAAAGATGAAATGCCTGAGATCTGGACGTGTTTTTATATACCTGCATGCAGATATTTTTGTATCTACTCAGCCCAAGAAAGCACTGGGAACAACTTTATAGTTTTATAGTCAACTCATCAAACTTGGATGATAGTTATAGACAGTTTTCGAGGGCAAACTGAAGTAAGATAATTTAACGCAATTAGAACTAGTTCCTTGAACAGTATTACATTATATGCCACAGGGAATATTACGTATTGTATTTATGACTTCGAAAGTCAGGAAATTGTGTCTTCAAATGGCCACCATTTCCTATCATTAACAAGGCAATATATATGTAGTATGTCTCTTCTTATATAAACTGCACCCTGACAAGCTTCCATGGCAGCTTTTGACTTATTAGGCTTTTATTTAGAGCAATCTTGGTCGAATGTCATCATAAATCCTCACTTTAAAAGATAGTCGTTATAAATTAAATGGATTATATATTAAGTCATCGAAGGGTTCTCTATGTTGACTTTATCACTGTGCGGAAAGATGAAATGCCTGGGATCTGGACGTGTTTTTATATACCTAAATGCAGAGATTTTAGTATCTACTCAGCTCAAAAAAGCACTGGGGACACCTTTATAGTTTTATATATAGTCAACTCATCAAACTGGGATGATGGTAATAGACAGAACTAGAACGGGAACTGAAGTTAGATAATATGTCTTTTATTTAAGCTACACTCTGACAAGCTACCTCATATTCCATGACAGCTTTTGACCTCTACAAGTACCAGAGTTTTAATTAAAGCAATCTTGATCGAATGTCAACGTATATCGCCACTTCAATCAATTAAATATCAGTTTATATTGGGCTGTATTGGTTTTGAGGCACACATGTAAATCTACGGAAGTTGGAACGGAAACAAATATACGAGAAAAAGAGTGCGCAAAAATCGTTTTGGGAGTGATAAGAGCAGAACGAAACTGTTAGTTAGAATATAGTCGTTATAAAGGAAATTGAGTATCTTGTAGAAAGAAAAAACAAAATTTTGAAGAAGGAAATAACACGGATGGACATGAGTCCAAAAGATGAGACAAAACAAAGCAGTGTAGGGTCATTTCAATTGGGACTGAAGTTGTGTAAATGACATATTGTAGAGCTGTGTCTTACATTGATGTACATTTCAATTACATTGGGTTAAAAAGAGATTTTCGGTAAAACCAATGTTTCGCTCAGAATTTCTCACCAATGAGGTAGAATATCAATCGTAAAAGCCTTGTATTAACTTAAAATGTCCATAATCTTGCTCTGTGTCTTACATTGGTGTACATTGGGGTAAAAAGTCGATTTTTAAGAAAATAAAACCAATTTTTCGCTCCGAATTTCTCATCAATGAGGTAGAATATCAATCAGAAACGCCTTGTATTAAGTTAAAATGTCCATAATCTTACTCTGTGTCTTACATTGGTGTACATTGGGGTAAAAAGTCGACTTTCGGTAAAAAATAATGTTTCGCTCAGAATTTCTCACAAATGAAGTAGAATATCTGTCAGAAAAGCCGTTTATTAAGTTAAAACGTCCGTACTGTTGCTCTGTGTCTTACATTGGGGTACATTTTGATTACATTGGGGTACCTATTGGATTACATTGGGGTAAAAAGTCGATTTTCGGTAAAACCAACGTTTCGTTTAGAATTTCTCATCAATGAAGTCGAATATCAATCGGAAAAGCCTTGTATTAAGTTAAAATGTCCATAAGCTTGCCCTGTGTCTTACAGTGGGCTACACTGGTGTTACATTTAGATAACATCGGGGTAATCGGGGCGATCTTCGGAAAAAACAATGTTTCGTTCAGAAATCCCCATAAATGAAGTAGAATATGAATTAGTTAAGCCTTGTCTAAAGTTAAAACGTGTATATTGTTGCTCCGTGTCTTACATTTGGGTACATTGACAATGACTGGAAACTTGCCTGTATGCTAGGACAGAGTTACGTCCCTTGCTAAGCAGAGTTACGTCCCCTGACGTTTGGGTAAAATGGCGGTCTGATCGGTAAATGAATATTTTGCTAGGTATTTCTTGAAATGAAATCAAAAATCATTTGGAAAAGCTTTGTTTGTCACCAAAATGGCATATTCTTGGTTTGGGACATTGGGGTACATTGGGGGTAATTAGTCGGGCCCGTATTATGTATTGCCTTTGTCTCGGGAATAATTAAAGTCATCAAAGGGCTTATCTATGTTGACATAATGAACTGTGTGGGGAACTGAAATGCCTTGGATCTGGACGTGCTTGTATATACCTGCATAGACATATTTTAGTATCCACTGAGTTCAAGAAAGCACCCGGGAAACCTATATAGTCTTAAAGGGTTATCTGACTGGATGGCCGGTAATAGCTGGACATGGACTATCTTGTATCAGGTATTTTGTTTGTCTTGGGAAAGATTAAAGTCATCGAATGGTTGTCTATGTTGACATTATTCACTATGCAGGTAGCTGAATTGCCTGGGATCTGGACGTGTTTTTCTATACCTGAACAGAGATATTTGAGTATCCACTCAGCTCAAGAAAGCACTGGAGAAACCTTTATAGTTTTATCGTCATCTCATTAGACTGTGATGATGGTAATAGCCTGTTCTTGATCGAAAATTGGAGTAAGATAATCGAGCGCAATCATAACTACATGTAGCTCCTTGAACATTATTAAGTTATATGCAACACTGATTAAGCCTTCAAATGACCACAATTTCCTAAGAACATCGAGGCAATATATAGATGTATCTAGCATGTACTGTATCTTCTTATATATGCTACACTCTGACAAGCTACCTCACATTCATTACAGCTTTTAAGCTCCAGAATTATCAGACTGTTATTTAAATCATTCTTGATCGAATGTCAACATATATCGTCACTGAAATCAATTCAATTACCAGTGCCCATTGGGCTGTATAGTTTGAGTGGCACACATGTAAAGCTACATAAGTTGGAACGGAAAAAACTATACGATAAAAAGAGTACGCAAAAATGGTTTCAGGTGTGACAAGCGCAGAACAAAATTGTTAGTTAGAAAATAGTCGTTATAAAGGACGTTGACTATTTTGCATTATGTATTTCGTTTGTCTTGGGAACGGCTTAAGTCATCTATGTTGACATAATGAACTGTGTGGGTAAATGAAATGCCTGGGATCTGGAGTGCTTGTAGATAACTGCATAGACATATTTTAGTATCCACTGAGTTTAAGAAAGCACCGGGGAAACCCATGTAGTCTCATACAGGTTATCTGACTGGATGGCCGATAATAGCCGGCTATGGACTATCTTGTATCAGGTATTTTGTTTGGCTTGAGAAAGATCAAAGTCACTGAAGGGTTATCCATGTTGGCATGCACTGTTCGGATAGCTGAAGCGCCTGGGATCTGGATGTGTTTTATATACCGGAATAGAGCGATTTGAGTATCCACATTATAATTGAACATTATTAAGTTTGATGCCACAGTGAATATTACATAATGTTGTAATGGATGTAACAGTCAGGAAATTAAGTCTTCAATTGACCACAATTGCCTAACAACACCAAGGCAATGTATATACATGTACAAACATGTATATGTAGTGTGTACACCATGACAAACTATCTTATATTCCGTGATATCTTTTGAGCTCTAGATGTTTCAGCCTTCCAGCCTTTAAGGCATTCTCGATCGAATGTCAACATATATCGTCATTTCAAATCAAATCAAATATACCAGTAAGGTTAAGTGGCACACATATAAACCCTCAAAACTGATAAAAAAAATATAATAGAAAAACAGTACGCCAATAAAAATGATCAACTGAATTGCCCCATCGCTTCAGACGTCACAAGAGCCGCAGACAAAAAATGTTCCTTAAAAGAAAGTCGTTATAAAGGAAATTGACTATCTTAGGTAGCTAGTGAGCTTGAAGGACTATAAACCATGAATCTTCACATCGTGCAGGGCGATGCGGAGTCATAATTTTAAACTTTTCCCAGGCAGCCTATCCCGTCTTTTTGATTCTGTATGTAGTTTGAATCTCAACTGTTAAAATGTTTTATATATTAAAAACTTGCTCATTGGCACACATGTTAAAAAAATCGAAATTATTCTAGGAACTTTTTCGATTCAGCCGCCATCTTGCTAATCTCGTTGACAAATAATGTCAGTTTTTAAAGGTCTTCAATTTGTGAGTAAGTAACTTTTCACATATAAAATATATCTGAAATATCATTGGTACCACACACAACTGTAAATGACTTAATTGGACAGGTAAAATCCGATGAGTGCAAAAACTATAAATTTCACATTTTTATTCAGCTCAGTTCTGTATCGTTGTATAGAGGTACATAAAAGGCTAATAACGATACATACATGTAAGTCAGCATTCAGCACAATGTATATTGTTTGTCTTGGGAATGATTAAAGTCATCGAAGGGTTCTCTATGTTGACATTATTCTCTGTGCGGGTAGCTGAAGCGCCTATGATCTGGACGTATTTTATATACCTGAGCAGAGATATTTTAGTGTCCACTCAGCTCAAGGAAGCGCTGGGGAAACCTTTATAGTCATAGTCAGCCTATCTGACTGGATTGGCTGGTAATAGCCGGTCCCTGAACGGGAGCTGAAGTAAGATAATCGGACGCAATTATAACTAGCTTCTTGGGACATAATTAAGTTATAGCCACGGTGAATATTACGTATTGTATAAACGGCTGTAACAGTCAGGAAATTAAGCCTTCAAATAACCACCATTTCCTAACAAGACCGAGGTAATATATATATATATACATTTTTTTTTATATAATTGCAGAGAAAGAAAATTGACATGCTCCCCTCGGGGATCGAACCCGGGACCTATGGCTAACAAGTCCAACACTCTTCTAACTGAGCAGTATTCATATATAGTATTCTCTTCTTATATATAGTACATCCGGTTAAACTACCTCAGATTCCATGACATCTTTTGACCACTAGAATTACCAGCATTTTATTTATTTAAAATGTTTTTGATCGGATGTACATTTTAAATCAAATCAAATATCAGTGTAATCTGAACTCCACCGCTGGGATCAGAACCATTGCAATGGCGGTCAGCATATCTTCCATATACCTATTTTCCTTAATCTGGAATGAGCGACACTTAACCAATGTGGTATGCTCAACTGAGCAATCGTTCACCGTGACGACTCAATACAATCTTACTGTTTTCACTAGCTGTTAAGAATGGTAATGTATTTGCGCGGTGAATCTCTGGGTGTATCTAGCTTCCTCTCTTTCTCGACTTACAGGAAACTGGGCTACAGGAATTTTAATGTAATATCGAGGCGCTATAATGACGTGACTGGACAATTCCACTCTGGTTGGACACATCACTCTCTCAATTCATTTGCATGTAAATGGGCTTATTTCCTCCAAATACTGGGAATAGCATCATGTAGAATATTTCTGGTTTACCATTGACAGTATCCAGCCGAGTGGCTATCCGGCATGACAACGTTATTATCTCTTATCAACAATCACAGACTGTCAAATTTTAGCGTCATCTATGGGCGAATCAATATAGGAACATGAGCTATCTAGTTGTGTTAACAAATTTATATTGAATATTTCCAATAACATTCCGTTGACAATGTTAGAGAGTTAAGACAATGCATATGAATTCCAGTACGGATTAGTACGATTAGGCTTATTAAATACTGACATTGCAAATAAAACATTGTTTTTGATATTAAAATAGTTTTCCAAATGACAAAAAAAAATATTTAAGAAAAGAACTAATAAATAATTCATGCCAAATGTTTACAAAATTGTCCGAATTTTTTGGTAAATTGGAGAAAACTAGGATGATTGGTTTTGGAGATAGCTAACCAATGACTAATTTTTCTAAAAAATGATCAGAATGTTGCATAGTTTAAACAAATGGTTACGTAAGATTAACAACGAATCTGAATTATGATGCATACAAATACATGTAATTTTCAGTGAGCAAATTATTTTGCCAATTTAATGTCCTAAAGGGATAAAAAGCAGTAATCTTAATAGTTGTGTGTGTTGTTTGATGTTTAACGTGGGCCTCGTGGATATTTCATCTATTTAACGGTGTGCCAGCCCAGTGGAGTAAACCACACCCGACGCCACTTGCAACAAAAAATGACGACAGACAAGACACAACAACAAATCTGCTTCCTGTTGCCCTATGGCTCTAAACGGAACTGGGCATCAAAAAGCTCCGCGAAAACGAATCGCCTTCTAAATAGGACTGTCGCGTATTTTAAGTAGTACATTTTGAGGGTTAATATTTGCCACACTTGCTAAGATTTCAAACAATTCATTTTGTCAGAAATCCTATTCTCGCAAGTCATCAATGGTTAATGTCACCACCAGAATAACGACGCATATAAAGTGTATGGTCTGGTTTTTGCTGTCACACCGCTACACCATACATTACCATTATGAGTGGGATCATTCTTGTCACGTTTTTCGGAAAGCTTGGTAATATGAAAAGCTCACATCAATAAAATTAGTTCCATGTACAACGGCCATTTGGTACTTCGAAATAACCAGTTTGTTGTATTAAAATGGCATCAACAACAGATACGTCAACTTTATATATTTAGTGTATACGCCAAACATTCATGTATCTGATCCCAAGACAAAGCTTTAAACAATGTTATCAATTGGCATCCTGCAAATACAGACCAATGCCAATGTATTGCTTCTGAGGGGGCCAATATTATAGCACACAGTCTTTACAGCTGTCCATCACGGGCTGATAACAGGCAGCACTATCCAGTTGATCGTGTTTAATGCATATGTTTGACACCAGGATACAATTTGATCCTAAAAGGAATGCCGTGTTGAACAATTATTGATGTCCATCGTATAGACATCATGTGTCAGAACGCTATGAGGGCGTGTGTATAAAGCTAATCTAGAACAATCTGTGTATCGAAGGCGCAACGTCTAAGAGTAATACTCAATCTGACCTTGTAAACTTGCATGTGTGTTAATGACTGTTTTTTCTTACCGATATGTGAAATATGGACGAGGTACGTTTATAATGTTAGTCAAATACTGGCTTTGTATTGTATCGTTAAAAGCTGATTTAGGTCACGCTGCTTATTGGAACAGGAACACTGGTCCCTTGTCGCTATTCATATTGTTGTTGTTCTTTTTCTTTCTTCATTGCTAATCTCAAATATGCTAAAGATTTTTATTTCTTATCAAATTGCCCTAACACTTGGGCTGATTATTCCTTGCAGTGTTAGACGTCGCTTGACGGTCTTCGATTTCGAATAAATTGTGTAGCTTGTATCGTATAATATACGTTTTTCTTTAAACGGAAACAAAACAAAGTCAAGCTTCAAACTGACATTTTTTGGTTGCAATTAAGTCCATAGCAAGGCAAAACAATACGACTTGTCTCTCCATATGACTGATTTATTTTCATACTGGGTTAAACTAGACTACAGTATTCTAATCTATAGTATAGGATTTGTTACAATGACAAGAGATATCTACTTAAACGTGTCCAATCACAAGCTCTGTTCATTTCCATGTAAATGGATTAATTTCCGTCAACTGTTGGAAGTGACTTCAAGTTGTTTTTCCATTTCCCATTAACAGCATCTACCAAAACTAAATATTGTGGCACCGCTTTCAGCTCATTCTAGTTAGATGTTCGTTGTTAAATATAGGGTGCATCAAAAAATGACATAAGTTAAAATGAAATGCGGTTTGAAAGAAAAGGTTCGGACTGCGAGACATACCCCGTGGCCTGCAACAAATACAAATCGTGTGGCTGAAGGCACAAATGTCAAAATGTTAAGTAAAGTAATAATTATACATGTTCACAGCAGCTTGACATTTGTGCTGTGTGCATTTTTTTAAAAATATTATAAACTGCACAAACGTCAAGGCGTTGAAGCATGTATTAGTAATACTTGCCGTAAAACCTTAGTATTTGTGCTGTGTGTATTTACAAACAATATGAACTGTCTTTTTAGGAAAACTATGAAGAAATTAAAAAATCCGGCGACGTTATGACTTGCTTATTACCTTCATGTATAAGGTGTCTGAATAATCCAAAAATTATTGACAGAGAAATATACCATTTTAATTAGTGTTAAAAAACAACAACAACAAACGCACCAACAAGAGGGTAAGATCTAGACCCCGTTCACCAAGTTGTAAAAAGGAATTAAGTGGTGTCATTCTTTTTGGGAAGCTCTGTTATGACTGTATTATTATTCAAAGCATTGGCAGTTGTGCTGTGTGTGTCTGTGTTATGACTTGCGTTTTACCATCAGGTATATAGTGCCAAATTGTCAGAACAACTTTTGCATTATTGTCAGTATTTCATCGCGTCCAATGAAAACCGGAGCTGTATTTTCAGAGTGTTAGGTTAGCTGGCAAGGTTTGGTAATTTATTTTAAGTTCACTCGTAATGTCTTACATTCTGCGGAGGTAATGCAACGGCTTACTAAATATGGTACTCAGAAGGAACAAAACAAAACAGCACAGCATCTTCGTTTTGATAAATTCCACGTGTCATTAATCATGTTTCGTCTGATTCAAATGCTGAAATAGCCTGCTGTAAAAGCTAAATCGGTTCCTGTCAAAACTTGATACATATTGCAGAGAAAGTCGTTGTTTCGAAACAAGAACATTATTATGTAACAGATCTATACGAGACACAACACGCCACAACATGGTATAGGTATATGGACGATAGCTGTAATAGTAATGTGTATATTTATACAAGCAAGATATCTAGAAAGGGTTAAGAAAATACTAACAGATATTCCTCTAGTTGACTCTATACTTCCAAAGTCAATCTCTTCCCGCCGAAGCCTGTCTGACTTGTGCAGCTAATGACCTCTCGTCCAGCGGTCAATTGATGTTATAAGTGGACCAAAGTGGGTAAAATATCTCAATAGAATATCGAGTATGTGTCGGTTAGAGAAGTCAGAATACATTCTGGACACGTTTATTGAATACAAATATCAATAGCCTTATAGAGAGATATGGAAATAAGACAACCAGTGGCATAAAATGGTCATGCTGTTAATGAATACAATATAACAATATACAAATATTGCATGTTTGAGAATGGAAAACCATGATTTGTCAGATGGAGTGCATAATGTTCAACGAACGCGTACCAGTATTTTGTCGAACATCATTGGTTCGGAGCTGACACATAGCTCTTTTTGTTATAAAGAATTTAATCTTCAAGTGTTTAAGCAAATAATTTTACCATAGTAGAGCATTATTTCCGGGATATGCATGGAGCAGCTTCGAGCGAAATGGTTCTCCTGGGATTAGTATAACAAAGGATAACCATGGCAAGGATGTTGAAGAGTTTGACGGGGGGCAAAATAAATGCGATGTTCCTTGCCCCAGCGTGCAACATTTTTTTACACTCTGCGCCACAAAATTGGAGAGAGCTAGCTTAGTGCAGACAGTGTAGCTAAGCCTTCATGCCACTAAGTGACATTAACATAGCTTACCAATTGACAAAAACAGTCCGTATATAGGTGGAACAGCAATGATATCGTAACGTAAAACGTAACCTGCTCAAATAGATTTTGACAGCATGTCTAGCAGTCGGTATTGTTATGGCAACATTGTGTCCAATACTGGACAACGATCACGTCGATACCGGCGCAAAATTAGCAATCGTAATGCGGTCGTTGCTTTGGTCGGCAATCGGCCAATACTGGGGCATTTTGGAAATGCTATATGCCTATTTCTATGAGAGAAAATACCTCGCGACTAAGCAATGGGAAGAGCTGTTTCAGGAATGATGTTTCGTATCTGACTGCATGGCTGATAGTATCAGACTCTTGATCTTAAACGTATATGTGATAATTGGACGCGAACATTTCTCGATACAAATAACAAATTCATGTCAAATGTTGTACTGCAGATTGTAGCAGCGACTGTAAAAAGAGAATGTAGTCTACAACTGACTGTAGGTACGTAACATCCCAGATACACCAGTTGCCAATCTCTATTTGTTCCCTAATAAATTTCCAAAGTAAAATCTTGAAATATATTTTACATAAAGGTGATCATATCTCTTGGGATGCTGGTGACTTCCTCTTGAATTGGCTCAACCGCTTTATTGCCTTCTAGCTGTAACCGCACCACTTCGCTGTTCCAACCAAACTTAAAGTGATTAGATACAGTGCCAAAAGGAGGCGTCAGAAATGTGACAATGTTAATGTTAAGAGATAGGCCAATTTTAAGAGATAGCAGTATAACTAATCTATGTCAATTGTGACGAAGGGAGACAACTCCTGTCCTTCAGAGGCAACCTGTTATGCAGTGGGTTG
>JAVFBY010430708.1:0-22069 GCA_034781015.1 Tonicella lineata
AGATACTCCCTCTGGCTGAGAAACCAACCGACCCATAGCCTTTTTCTACTGAAAAGGGCTATAGGTCCCCATAGCTATCCCCAATGCCGGTGAACCTATCTATATGGGAGTTGCATACAAGATATCATATACAGTTCACATTCGAGGTTTACTCAGATTGACAAGATATCTGATATTATTAATAAGAGGTTGTTGTCACCACGACAACTCGAGATTATACTCCACTGAAAAATTAATCTAGGACAGGATGATTTGTCGGTTTTTAATAAATAGACTCACCTGTGCAAGTGCGACTTACTTTTGGAAAATACATAAAACTAATAAACACAGAGCCTACGGTAATTCGTATAGGTAAATTGCCTCCGGTATGATCGCTGCGTGTATTATATTATGTCATACAATATATTGCAAAAGGGGTTATCATAGTTAGGATGTGTATGCGGCGTATCAAACTTTACACAACACAAATATAATACTAACAAGTGTTATAGCCAGGTGTAGTGAAAGTCATACCACTTAGCAATGGTAATTATAGTGCAAATGCAAACAGGCGGTTTAAATCAAAGATGGATGAAGTCCATCTGCCAGGATTAATATTTTCATTTCACACCTTTAACAACAACAGTTAAAGTTCATGGCGTTTTCCACCTTGACATAATTAGAAAACATATAATTTCATCGCATGGGGCAATAGTTAATTATTAAATCTGAGACAAGGACAACTTTTTAAAATCAGCATCCCTTTGAAACAAGCCGAATAATTACCCGAGGTTATTAACACACGTCATTTTGATTACTCGTATTTTCGATTATGAAGTATCTAGCAAATTGGATATACTGAAATGATTAAAGTCATTCTTTTTAACTGACGTAGACCTACACAGCTATAGTTTTAACTTTTTAACAAAGTATTTGTGATATATAGCCGATAATCTTAAAAACGTTCTTTCTGTTTGTTTATCTCTCTGTTATACCATGCATAAAAGTATATTCGTATATCAATTGTGATATTTGGAAATTGGGTCTTCTAGACTTGAATAAATAAACTAATACATTGCTATTAATTTCCAAACGCCTTATTATAAATACTATACATGATCCATGCACATATGTAAATACTAATTGAGTACATATAATGGTGGGTGATAAACACCAAACCAATTTATATCGCAACTTAAAAATAGTTATTTTTTAAAGGAAAAAACAAAACAAAAGAAAACCCAAAGGAATTGTTTACAAAAGTGGTGCTCAATATGATTTGTCAATTGTTCGTTTTCTGTTGAATGTGTCCTGAGTGAACCTATACTATCATGGTATATAGACTATGTTTATGCGGCTATGCCATATATTTTCTTTCACATAAGAAAACATTTCACTCAAAATTCAAACAAATAAAGCACATTTTGCAAAGAGAATTCTGCAATATACAGAATAACGTATACCTATATGTTTAAATTTTTTGTCCAGTTATATTACTAAAAGCAAGTTGGCACTAATAGTCCACCATATATAGTAACATAACACATTTCTATGGATTTCAGCTTCTATATTTATTATCCGGCAACGATTCAGAGCAGGTTCTAGCAACTTTTTTCAAGCTTAATGACAAGGGAGACATTTCAAACCTATAGGCTACATACATTGATGTAGTTATATAGTAATTAGTCAACATGAATAGTACAAAATATTTAACACCAACATTTATAAACAGTTCCATTTACTCTTATAAAGGTTATTTTTTTTTGTCTTCTTTAAAATGGGAAGAAAAAAACAAAAAACAAGGCCAACTTCATATGAAAGAGCAAATCGCATTGGGTTTCTTAGTTTCCGTTGAACGTCACCTTCGTTAAACACATATATGAGGAACTTTTTAGGCAATGCTGTATTCAAATATTATACTTTCACAGAAAAATGAACCAAAATTTAAATTTGGTTAAAAAGTAACACATTCAAATGAACATGGTTGTGTTATTTACAATTGTCTTAAAAATTTCAGTGTATATTTAATTGTTAAATGTCCAGTAATATTATTAAAAAGAATCTGGCATTAACAGTCCACCAAATATTTTTCTGACTAAATTGACATTCAGCAGAAACTATGAAGCACACAAAAATGTAAAGACCAGTTATAAGCAACTTGATTTGATCTTTCATTTGAATATTACTTTTTGTTTTTGTTTTCACCGCTTTTATACATCCGTGAATGTTTCATTATAGTGGTGCTCTATCGCTTGATTGATATATTTAATTGACATTGTTCAATATTTGTGTGAAGAAGGCAAACTTATAGGCTATGTGTTCTGTACGGTTGAGCTATCACCACCAATACAAATTTCCACAATGGCTTGTACATAGAAGATGTTGAAACCATCAAACAGGCATATATTGGAAATCTACATTTGTCTTCCTTTGAGACGCGGTGTGGTTTTCCAATTTGGTCAGGTATAGTCATTTGCCACGGCTATTACCCCAGTCCTTATGCAATTTTTAAAGGCTAATACATTCGCGGCTGGTTCCTTATTTCGTCAGTTAGGTGGGGTGATAAGAGCTTATGTGACACGCGCCGGGAATTACATTGAAGTCTCGCCGTCTCAGTGAGTGAGTATGGAATCTCGTTCAGCAGGTATCGTCACTAATTATTGCCTGAGCCTAGGTAATAGGTAGGCACATCAAAGGATCGGCTCCGCATCACCGCGCGACCGGCTACCTCATTATGTACAGCAATTCTTCGATGCCCACTCTGGCTGTTGCCTTTCTAAAGAGGCGTTCTCACAGCTTCGCACTTTTCATTAAGACTTTCGCCACGCCTTCTATCTTCGGTTCAGTTTTAATTGCCGTTCCTTTTCAGTGTATTTCAATCTTCAGATGGTATCGTTTTCAAATGTCTCCTAATTATACATGTTTTACAATTTTACTTTTCAGATATTGCGGCACGATAACAAGTGCATTGCTCCACTATCAGAAATGCGATGCCTATGAGGAACGTTCTTTCGATAAGTCACACTATACACGGTGATCTTTGGTCCTGGTGGCTGAAAAGATCTGCAATGGTCCGTATAGACTTTACACCCCCTTCAAATTTGCCCTAAACATCAAAACTCATTTCAACAAAAAATAAAATAAAATCGCTGAACAGTTCGTGTATAGTATTTATTCTATTGAGTGCGGTTTCGTTTTATTTTGACGAACCAATATTTCGTGCGGACCAAGGTATATTAACGCTTCAAAAGACACCTTAGAAGTACAACGGAACCCTTGACAATCAACTTGCGTAGGTGTATACAAATTAAAACTGTGAAGAATATGCTATACGAAAGGTAAACAAGTGTATTAAAAGTCTGATACCTTATATATAGCCAAAGACCCTAGCTAAATTCGGTTGCTACTTTTAATTTATTGGTTTAGGGTTTTTTGTTATTTGTTTTTGCGAAACTTATAGTTGAATTTTTGTCACAAATATGAAAATGTGTAACTTTTAACCTGTTAACAAAAACTGCATCACTTGATGTAGATGTTGAAAAGGCCATTTACTCCAGCGAAAGACATTGCTACAAACCCAAGTTAGCCTGTAATTAAAAAAATTTAATTTACCAAAAGATAATGGATACGACCATCAATACATATACTGTGCAGGCATGTCAAATTTTCTTTCTCTGCATTTATAAAAAATATATAAGTATACGTTTCTCCCTTTTTGTCTAAAGGCAGTCTGTATGTCCAGATGATATACCCCAGTCATGAGCTCTATCGTAATCTCATCAATTAGTAATACCCAGGCCGCGGGACTTAAATTCGCCTGGGAATCAGTACCTCACATAGGTTTGGTGTGACTGTATTCTCGGTATAGAGCCATATTGTATCCGTATTAGTTATTGGCTTCGATGAATCGTGAGAATTTCTGCGAGAAAATGCCGAATTCTATCAATTACTGTTGGCTCGACATAGCGGTACATTTCTGGTGGTTTTAATAAAGGTATCTTTTGTAGCCAGTCTCTGTCGGCGGGTCATTGTGTAAGGTCAGAGGTCAGCGACTTTTTCTGAAGGACAAGTCAAGGTCGACTGGCTAGAGCAATACTAACTCCACGCGCGCCATCATCTTAGTACGACAGGCTTTTACAATTGCCGTTAACATGGCTTTCTGAAAGTGAAAAGAAGCATTGTTATGGTCTGAAGATCAAGACAGGAAGTCACATTTGACTTTCCTTTGAAGAGGCGACACCATTGCCCCCGAATTCCTATCACAAGACCTTTTGTGGGTATCTAATAGATTTCGAGAGTTCCCATGTACCTTTGCGTCTCACAACTAGTTGCCTAAGTACCACCTAAAACACATTACTGTCCTCTAAGCGTAATGTCTTTTGTGGGCTTTATCGAACCCATAGGCCTACTGCCACCGTGTCTGGTTAATGGGAAAACCAATTTACGCACAAAAGGATAGTTTTATAAAACTTCGTACGGTATGATTTTTTCATTGTATAAATAGACGCCACCTTATGAACAATTAACCCGGGTTGACAAAATTAACGACCAAACATCTTTCCTGCGTAGTTTTATGAAGCTACCGCTAGAAATACTGTAATAGTATAAAAAGCTAAGGCTCTGCCAGTTCGAATCTTAGCACAATTATTCTTAAGAGTCCGATTTTTGTTATAACGTGATAATTTCAAAATGGCAGCAATTACGTCTCATATGCAAAAAAACTAAAACTTCTTGAGTTTGACTCCTAACTCGATATATATACTTGAAAGAATTCCACATGGATTGGTGAGCTTAATAAAACACCACAGTCAAAGATGGATGAGGTGACCTCACAGATCAGGAAAAATTATAAGGCTTATTTAATCAGTATCAGATCGTGATACAATTTAGCTTATTTAATGCTGCAAACAATTAAGCATCGATTTACGTTGCCCATATTTCATAGGACATTCTGACATTCAATTTTTTTAATGATATCGTTGTGCTATGTCCACTTTATCCTCTCATTGTTGGTCCGCTCGACCCAAATAGTTCTATTTTAATTCCTCAATTTCTTTGCTGTTACGTTATCAATATTGAATTTTGTTTGATTTGGTATACACTTGATGTCATATTGCAGACGTTTATCTACATGACATTGACATTTTGTCTGCAGCGCCAAATGGCCTTCAAAATGGCCATTCAATACACAAAAGTCTTAATCGTAGGGGACGGCGGTTACCGGAGATAGGCTATTTGGAACAAAATTAGTACTTATGTACACATTTACTTTGTTATCTATAGAGGACGAAAAAGGTGTGGTTTATCGTCCTGAGTACGATTGTAGCCTACATGTACTTGTTTGGTTTTTTGTTCACACTGGTCCCAAAAAGTGTGTCCTCTGCAAGGGTTAGATGGCACAGCATTGGTAAACTGATATCTGCATACGGATTTGCTGGATATCAACTTCCATTTGAAAAATGCAATTTTATAATAAATATTGCTTTATGATAGTAACACAGATGATTAAACTTCGACGGAACAAAACATAAACATATGCCGTTCCTGTATAATTAAATAATCAGTATAGGTGTTTATTTACATATGTTTGTGTTGCCATATCCTATTCTGAAAAGTTATCTTTAAGTTTATTAGTTTGTGTTTCCCAGAAGATATATATTCTACATTGAGAACTTCGTCAAATTTAGAAAATAATTTCCAACTAAATTCCTAAATTATTTTCTTAAATAAGTACAAACTGTGGCTTAATTTAAAAATTGCTCCGTGGCATATATTGGCTTCAGAACACAGATGCCGCTGACGAATCTCTTATTTCAATATGTGTTTAAACATACGCAGAAAAAACATAATACATGTGTGAGTGGGTGGCTAGAGCTTTCTGATGCCCCGGTGCACCGATGGCTAAGGGGCATCTTGAAGCCGATTTATTGAGAGGCGCTGTTTTTCGTCATGTCCTCATGCTGTCCCGTATTTTATGCTCCCATGCAGTGAGATCTAGGGTGGTTTTCCCTATCCATTGGGCTGACACGCCGTCATATAGGTGAAATACACCTGGGAACGGCGTTAAACATCAACCAATTAAACATAATGCTTGTAAAGTGTCAATATATAACGCAGACTTTTGCACTATGTGTGCATGTGATCAATTGTATCTCGTTTTATAGATTTCATATTTTGCATGATTGTATACATTCTGTCAGAATTATCGTTCCTTTACTGAGATAATTCATCTTTTTAAAGTAAAGATCAGACATTAGCAAAGCATTATTGTATGTCAAAAAAACACAACCAAAGATCGAAAAAAAGAAACATTTGGAATAGTGTTAAAAAAAAGTATTTTTTGCCACGAGAAAGGAAATTCAATCAATTATATGTATATGCAGTAATGGCTATTCAATCACCCTCAACATGCAGAGAAATGTTCAATCACCTTTGTAACACAACGAGTGTGTGATTTGATTACATGGCTTTTTTATGTGATGGAAGTCGATGCTGCAAAGCTCAAGAACAAGTTCATTATATATGAAATGTTTTGAGGATGTTTTCTCAGGAACGGAATGGTGTCATCGTGCAGTGATAAGCCTAAAGTGTTTTGTTCGACCATAATGCACGTGAGAACTGTTGTGGGACGCAAAGGGGAGTATAGTAATAAATAGCTTAATTTTAGCGGGGATGCAGGTCTTTTCTCACGCTAGCTGAACTATATTTAGTCAGAATGACGGTTAAATGCCTCAGGGCTCCAGGTAGACCAAACTGTACACAATGACTTATGAGATGTTATCCTCCCCCTACGGTTGCGTTGTCAGCTTCCTTCGTGCCAAGATCTGCATCTCATCCCCGTCCATCCTCATTAATCTACTGGCCCATTGTCCGCTAGGGCTCCCCGAATAAAGCCCAGTGCAATCAGTTATTTATGGATGGGGTTGTGAACGGTCCCTTCTCTGGTACAATACCTTTAGCGTCTATTCAAAAACTTCTTTTATTGCAAGGTCGAGTTTTAAATTGTCTGTTTGCTTTGATCGGAATTCTTGGAGCATTGTGCGGACATAGCGATAGCAACTGACGCGAACACAATTGCACCTTCAGAATTATAATTTTAGGCTAAAACTTCAGGAAAAACCGATTCCATTGAATTAGCGAGCAAAGACGCTTTCTTGAACGCGCCCTATTGACCTGATCGCGGCTGTTGCAGAGGGGAAATTCACAGCTAACGTTTAATCCATCTTTTCTCAACCGACAAAATAATAAGACGTCCTTTCAATGGTGAATCATGTATTGCCTTTTCTATATTCATAAACACCTTGTAATGTAAACAGAAATGACCGCGTCCTAATGAATATAGAAAAATTGTTGAATAGGGTTTTTTAAAAAGTATGGCCGTGTAAGTATAAAATAACAATACAGATGCACGGTTGTTTTGTCAAATTGAAGACGCTGATCGTATGCGTGCAACCGAAGGGTAAAGGCCATTCGGGATAAATTTACGTTACAAAAGCGGTGTATCTAAGCAACCAATTATTCGGCGAGAACATGCGTGTGTGATAGCAGTCGTTGTATGCAGGGGTATTTGTGCGAGAGTGTGCGCGTTTGAATACCCGGATCGAGCCCTATTTATATACCCTCTCAAGAAAACACGACAAAACTTGGGTCAAGAAACAATCTCGCCGAGAGAGGGCGCTCTGACCTCACCCACATCATCCTCATCATCCTTTTGAGAAAGCACTACGAGTAGAAACACAAACATAGTTAAAATGAAAATATACCGGTCACTATCCAGCGTGTGTATAGAAACAAGCGAAACGTGAGTAATATCCGGACGCGCGATTAAACGAGAACCAAGACGCCATCACACGGGAAGTTACGCGATGTGCTGAACCGATCACTTGAGTTCCGGCAAATAAGACTTCATGAAAATTAACAAAACCATACAATTTCCACATGTATTAATTACTCTATTTCGATTTCGCGAAACAAAATGACATTTCGTGGCTTCTAGCTTTAAACATAACACATTAAGTTAATGGCAGTGCCCTAATGTAAACAACGCGTTATTTTGAATAAGCATCCATCCATAGTATATTCTGATTTTAAAGCATTTATTGGGCGGAGACAGATCCCATATATAAACTAGATAGTCTTATAAGCATCCTATAGGATATTAATTAAAACAACAAAAATTAGTTTTGATCAGTGCCAATCTTCCTATTGTTTTATTGACAAAATGATCAACAGTTTTTTGTTTAATCTTGAACCGAATTAAACAAATTTCCCACGGTGTATATCAGGATGTAGCTCGTTCTCAACTCATTTATTATGTCGTCAGATGTTTTGGGGAATCTTTGTTGTCAAAAACAAAATTTAACCGACAATTATGTACTTTTAATCCGTTTGGGGTATCTGGATATGTCATAAGTGTTCAATGTATTTGCTATAAGAAACGTCTGCGTGCAATAAAGGGAAGTCTGCGTAGCCATGAAGTTATCACAAGTTTGCAGTACACTAAACAGTTAGCTATAACGTTATGCCATTAATCTTCAATCGTCAAGAGGTATAATCCGTTTAAATTGGGCTCGGATTGGAGAATAAGACGTGAAAACATGTGTTACTCCGCCCAGGCTTACTTAATGCACTGTGTCTGAATGGCAAGAAAGAGGTCTAAGACAAACAAGGCGTCTGGACAACCATCGACTGTTAAAACAAGGCGGGCTTTTAGCAGCATGACGTAATCCTTAAAGAAACGCCTTTGAGTGACAAGAACACTAACGAAAACATCATGAGTAGTCATCTTGACCTAGCTCCTTGGTCGCTTTTTTATTTTAGAATTTCACGTGGGAAAAAACATGTCGTGCTAAGTCATATGTAATATATGACAACTTCAAAAGTCGACATTCTTATGACTTTTTCGCTGTGTCGAAATTTTAATTACAAAAATTAGTATTAAGCCTTTTTATGCGTTTTTAGTATTTTAAGTGGCGCATACATGATTGATTGAATCATTGAAACTTTGGGAAAGTGGTTTCATGAGTATCCCCCCATATATAACAACCTTGTTTAATTAAATATGACTGTCTGAGTTATTGATTTAATTACATAAAAAATACTTTGTATAAATTGTTTACTTTAAAGGGAGAAATAACAATGTATATGTTCCTTTGATATTTAGAGCAAATCAAGTAGTTTACAGAACTGGCGTCACATATTTTGTGTGGTTCTTAGTTTTTGGCTGTTTGTGCCCTAAATGAAACTCTATATGGTGGAGAGTTAAGGCCAAATTGTTTTAGTAATATTGTTGGTCATCAAACAAACAAAATTATATAAAATTATTCTGATACGTGGCATTCAGTCCATTATATATAGAGACATATACAGAAAATAAGGGATCTAAAAAATAATTAGGCATAACTTTTTTTATAAACAATTAACTTGCTTTGCGCTTTCTTATGAAGAAAGTTTAGTTTTGTGATTTTCTCCCTCTTTTAGCATGCAATATTTAGCTTCCTGCGTATTATACTTTTCTACGAGTGAATTCACCCACAATTAGATAGCCGTGAATTTGATAGACAATTCGATATACATGTATATGCCAAGTGACCAAACAGGGTCAGAGGTTACCAACTGTGTTAGCCCTATGCATGCTTACAAAGAAAGTGTGAATTACTTGGGAGATGTCAAACCGGGAATTAGATTAACTGTGATTATGAAGTATAAGAGATTAATTCTTGTAACAACTACGTTAACCAATCTAGTATAATCTAAAGAATATTTGCTCTCTTGAAGTCTGATTCCTGTGGTTTTAATGGATCAAGATTGAGTCGATGTTCATTAATTACTTTCACAGAGGAAAGAGTTATTAAGTTTCTACCACCCCCATGAAGCACTAATCCATTTCACACTTAGTCGACCCTCTATCTAAAACTACACCGTTATATAGAAGAGTACTCCATAATATACGTAGATTACGTACCATTTTTTGTTAATATTGTTTTCTTAAGAAATAACCTGTCTTTTTTTTGTGACTTTTGGTCGTTGTTAAATAAATTCAAATTTGAAAAAATGAAAAAATTAGGTAAGAATCACAGATTACCCCTCACACTATATATTTACAACAACGAGTTGGGATTTTTTTGGATCGAATTTTATGATTCCAGTGTCTACTAAAATATAAACATTGAGGGGAAAGATAACAAAATGCCTAAACATTTATATTTACATAGACAATTTGCACGATAAAGAACACAGGTTCAAAAGTGCTGGCGTCAAAAATAAAAAAGGCAAGATTTCGGGTTGCTTTACCGAAAAAAAATCCCCAATAAAATAATATAAAATAATAAAGGATACAACAATTTTCTTAAAAATATTGATTAAAATTATTCTCATAAGCAAGTTTTTGTCTAATTGTCATGTATTATCTTAATATTCAATGTAACCAATATAGGTTGTTTAGTCTAAATATACTTAATTCGATTCACTCCATGTAGGTAAAGTGCATATGTACCGGTATTTTATCAGCGCGGTCATCACAGCGATGTTATATAGTCGATATCCTGAAAGCGGATGTTGAGTATACGCATATAGAGCATTGAACAGGGCGTTATTGTAAATTAAACAATTGTTAAAGAATCACTAACCGCTAATTGGGCTTAAACTAATTATAAAAGGAAAAACGGCGAGTTTCTGTATTTTTCCCAGATAGAAAAAGTTATAAACTGAAAGTTTTGATTTCTTATCTTTCTTTAAAATCAAAGTCAAAAAATTGAATTGTTGTGGTGCCACAAAAATTCAATACGCGATCGATATGCGCCATAGCATAACGATAACTGGACACTATTGGTTTAAGCTAACGCTGTTATAACACATACAAATGCCTTTGGCCATCTAGAGCGCTTTATTGACTTATTGCAACAACGGGACACGTTGGATTGTATATTTTAGGTCAAGAAGTGTCATTTTAAAGTGATAAATAGTGTGCTGATATTTTTTAAGCTTCTATCTTGTTTAGCGGTTATAGAGGGACTTTAACTATTTATTGCCCAGCTTAATGTTATCAAAGTCGATATATTTGATATTTCTTGCAAAATCAAGTTAGATTTGGTAATTCGGAGAATTAGTACCAAAGTAAGCTAGTATTAAGTCCGATAGAGGAGATCGTCTGTTTCATATATACATACAAAAAAGTTGCAGTGTTTTTCAAAACGTTTCTGCAAATAAAAAAAAATTAATAAAATTTGACAAGTATAAGGTTTTTGAAGCGGAAATTGTTCAAGAATAAACGTTCTTACGTATAGAGTTTTTTAAATTCTCTTTATTAAATATTTTGGATTTTTTTTAATTATTATTTTTTTAATGTTGTTGGGTTTTGTTGATGTTGAATTTTGAGGTTGTTTTTTTTCTTCTCAAGTAGGCCTAATCGGAGATCCATTTTTTGTAAATACACGTTGGTTGGATTATAGTGAGGTTAAATTATTGCTTTTTTTAACCGCAAACTTTAGTGCTATAGACTTTTGCGTGGATTGACAATGGTTTTGTTAAATTACAGCAACATCATTTCTGTACATGGTTTAATGCAGGGAAGAAAACTAAGGTGTAATCTGCTAATCCCGATTTTATTTAGATAAATGGGGTTTTGAATGTTTTCAATGCTGTGTACGGGGTGATTAATGATAGGAGTTTGTTTTGTTAGAGGGGTTGATGGATGGACGGATGGTCGGACGGAGACCTCTCGGGAAAACACGACTACCTGAGCTCGCATGCTCCTTGTGAAATTACCTGGGTGAGATGGGAGACAAGGCTGTTCTTCTCAACCCACGGGTCAACCGATAGGCACACCACTCGCTCTATTTCCGTATTGAGTAGATGTTTTTAGAGAGACGGTCGACTGAGGGGTGATTGCGACTGGGCTGGGTTACCCGGCTACAGTGCGTACCTGGGCAAGGTAAATCACCGACTACTCACCCGTCAAAACAACTCGACAGATGGTACACAATGATTCCGGCCAGTGTCAAGGGGATGAGGCCAGCTCTCAGCGCATCCCCTCCATCACATAGCGTTCCGATGCATCAGTAATTTTGTTCTTAATTTAACCGACGCGTAAACGGTTTTTGCAAAAAGCGCGCGCATACGAAACAAAGCACGCCATAATTACGCGATGGCTACTTTGTTCTGTGCGGCTACATACGGGCTTCTATGCTGGTATTTTTATCCAGGGAATACCTCGCCTTTCAAAAATGTGTAATTCTGATGTCCGAAATAAAAAGTGTTAAGTTTTGTGGTTGTGAAATACAACCGTAGAGTATAGGGGTTTATTCGAATTACAACCTCTTCTCCCATGCTAACGCTTTTGTCCTGGGGCTCAAGCACACCGCTCGGTGTAGTATTGTAGTGTGTCTGACGTGTGTTAAGACTCACTGCCAGAATTTAATTAACAGCTACCTTTTAAATTTAGAGAAAAAAACTAACTAACTAAAAGTGTCAGACCGTGTTCTCTTGCTTCAAGTTTTATATTTTCTATTGTATTAAAATTTGGCACCCGGCATTGTCATAGATTTATGGTCGAGGCTTTAGGTGGGTTCATCAGCATATTTAAATCGCACACTTCACTATTCGTGTGAATGAAAATTCATATTATATATGTTATGGTAAAATCTGATGGAATAAATAAAGAAAAAAAAAACAATTAACCAGATTTTTTAAAGAATAATCCGAAATGGAACCCCAAAAATTATCGTCCCAGATATGATAAATTTCATATTCAAACGAATAGGGCCTAAAGGCCTACCTGAACAACACCAATTTTTTAAACACATAATATAACGATATTCGGGTATACTTTTCGTCGGAAAGTTATTAAAGATACATACATTGATGACTATGACAAAATATGTAACACTCGTTTCCATGAGGAATAAACAGTTATTTTGTGGTATGCCAAATTTACCGGGAACATAGGAAAATCTAGCTGAACTAACTTCTTTGCACAAATATATAACACTCGTGAGAACGATGAATAAGCAGTTATTTTGTGCATGGGATACACAATTTCCCGGAAACAAATAAAAATAAAATTCAAATAAAATTTTCTGAACATATAGGTGCGCACAAAAAATATATACACACAACACTCTTTAAAATAAGGAATAAACAGTTATTTTGTGGGATACACAATTTACCAGAAACAAAGAAAAATCAAAGTTTAGTGAATTTCCTAAACCTATATACGATATAACACTATAAATAGGTGAGCAAAAACAAGAAGGCTATATATACACACAACATTCGATAAAATGAGGAATAAACAGTTAGTTTGTGGGATACACAATTTCCCAGAAACAAAGAAAAATGAAAGTTTAGTGAATTTCCTAAACCTATATGTATGCGGACTGATAACACTATATTTATAGGCCTACTCCAATATATTTACATACATTTAGATTAGAAACTCATTTAACATTTATGCAGTGTATTGCAGACTGCGAACTTCGGAATATACAGTTATTTTGCGGGATACACGATTTGCTATAACCACAAACAAAATGGAATTGAAGTGCACTTCCTTTATACCTATAGGCTAGATAGGCCCTATACATGGATATAGCACTTTCATAACACTCGCTCAAATTCGGAATAAACAGTTATTTTGCGGAATAAGCGATTAGCTGGTATAACAACGAACCTTTATAGGTATAGCACAACAGGCCGTTATTTTGTGGAATATACGATGGGCGAAAAGTTTATCAGAAATTTCGTGCAGACATTTTCTAAACCCAAGAGTAACACGAACCTACATCAAATACAACATTTAAAATTTCCACTAATATACAATACTCGCTTGTCAAAATGAGTGTTAATTTGTTTGTGCTATAACGGATTTTCGATGTTGATGATTTATTGTATGATCGAACTCAAGCATGTTTTGTCAGTTTGTGCTTCTGTGCATCGCTATAACAAACACGTCAGCACGTCCACTGAGTTGTCTCGTATAGGTATTGTTTTCAGAAACTTGTGACACGACCAGCGCATAGTTACGCTAAAAAAAACTCGAGTCTATGACAAGTTGCTAATAGATAACTGTTTGACTCTCTCTGTACTGATGCTCAACAATAAAGGAAAATACAACATAATTTTATCTTTAACGCAGCCAACTGATTTACAGTTACATTAATTATGACAAGCCACAAACAAGGAACTTTATGTAGGCTACCAATGTAAAAAAGCATCACAAATTTACTCTATGACACTACCAATGCAGTTACAATTTAACAATTAAAGTACAAAATAAAGACAAAACATTTCATCCTTAGCGTAATTAGTGTAATATTTCTTTACAGAAGTTCGAAAAAAAAATTTGCTTGCGGATATTGTTTACCATTTTGTTTTTCAAAAAAGAAAAAAAAAATATTCATTTGTTATGAAATATATTATTGTAAAGCGTGTAGGTAGAATGTTAACGTTTGATAAATTCCCGGTAAATGTCATTCTAATTATAGGCCCTATAGTAGTTATAATTAGCATTATCACAGCTACTGGCTTTTTTTCTAAAATAAATTTAATAAACAAATGCAGATATGCCGACTTTTAATTTTTGTTTGCCATTCAGATTATATAGAAATGAAAAAAAAATAGTATTTAAATTAACATAATTGCTAAGACTGAGACATTTTGCATAACTTAAATTAACAGATTTTTTTCACAGATATATATAGTGACATATACAAATTTGATTTTTGAGATTAATTATGATTTATCGTAAATGTAATTTTGAAAATCGCACACTTACATGTGTTTTGTGAATTGTTTTAAATTTTTTAAAAAAATTTAAATCGCTTAATAAATCCTGTAAGCGAGATGACCATCTAATTAGCCTGAAGTTAAAGAAAATGTTGTTTTAAACTATGGTGTTTTTTTCGGCTGCCACTTGCTGTGTCAAACCGGCTGTATCTACCAACCATGCACTGTAGGGGACCGAATATCCCGTCTTTTTGGAGCTCGAGTTAGACAAACAGATAGGCCTAACTAACAAGGAGCTTACGCCATATGTAGTTTTATAGTGCGAACTCAAATATTCTGGAAACTCAACTTTTGTTTAAACTGATTAAAAGTAACGTCATGTAATTAATTTATTTGACTGATTGCTGAATTGTTGATTACAACTTCCGAATTGCGTGTCTTTTAACGTGCGCGACAGCGACACACAAAGAGAACTGGATTAAGCTGAATGCTAATTCCGTGCTCTGAAATACCGCAGCGGAGTCAAGCAGGGGAATTTTTAGCTTCAATATTAATTTCTAACTTGTTGTCGAGCGGATATTGATTTTTACATCGACACCTCTCGGGCTTCCCGTGACAACGCACGTGCAAGCCTTTCCGACCGAAAAATATCGATTTTAAGATATGCATTCCCTCATATTAACAGTTAAAATCATTTTGTAAATAAAAATCCATTCGAAATAAAATATAATGTTATTTTGTTGTATATATAGGCCTATCTATTAATTAACTAGGGAATAGTGTCTTGTGAGCGCATGGGATTTTACTATTAAAATCAGTTATAATATAATTTGTTGTTAACCCCAAAACAGCAGATACAGTTTTCCTCCACGATAGGCTTTAAACATATCTGGGGTCTATGCCCTTAAGAAAAAAATGGGCGTTTATGTTGAGAAAAGCCGCTGGGTTCTTTCCTAAGGTAGCGAGACAAAGAAAGAGAGGGGTACATTGTCAGTAGATCAGTCTTGCCTGACATGAGGGCTTTAGGTTCGGGTTATCCTTCAGGGAGCTGTGCTCAGTCCACCCGAACCACAACATATAGCTATATACCCTTTTCTCCAACTCCTTTAATAAAATAGTTTATTCCTTATAAGTCGAAAATATTTAATCGAGTTTTAAAAAAATTATTGAATACATTAGGAATATATGTTTTCAAGTGTAGACTATAATGCATTTATTAATTTATGTGCGGCGCATGCAGGGGGAATTTATGCTCCTGTACACACTGTTTTATCTGGGAAGTAAACAAAAGTGTGCATAGAAGCAGGCAATGTTGACTGTTAAACAAACGAGGTATTTCATCTAGACTTTATGTTTGAAACCACAGCTCATATTCCATTCAATACCCCACGCGACTAGAGTTATCAATTGGTGCATTTTAGAGGAATATTTGCTAAATATTCAGCAGATCTTACCCGACAAAATGGGTCAGACGACGCCTTTATTCCTATCATAGACCGCACCCCACCGACCCCGCGTCACCCTGCATATAACTAGTCTCTTGAAAAGTCGAAAACCACGAGTCTCTGTTCATGTCTTTACCTACGTTTACCTACATAGTCAAACATAACTTATTCGTTATGATTTCCAGCGTACTTGAATCTCCTGAACGTATAGAGTCTTAGCAAATATAACGTGACCCAAATCCAAGCATAGGCCATTTTAAAGATGGCGTTTATTTGGTAGAAGTAAATTTGTCAGACATACATGAAGTTTCACGAAAGTATACTTACCAGTGGTACGATCTGGAATGAATACCCGGTAACATTATTCAAATGTCCAGGATAGGATTCTGTCCTAAAAAAAAACACAAGCCTTGAGAACGGTTAAACGCACAAAGTTTACTTAACTAAATGCATCCGTAGAATGTGAAAAATCTCAAACTTGCGTCACAATTTTTTGTATAAAATCCACAAAGCTGTCACTAGTCCCAAGCAGTCCTACATTCTATATTTTCTTATTTTCTATATTCTGTATCTTCAGGTATAGCCTATAATATGGGCTTTATTCTGTTCAGTTTTATATGCAAGATTACATTTTTATTAAACCGGAACACAGGTCTTTTGATAGGCAGTAAAATGTGATTAATAACCATACGTTGTGGTTTTATCAGATGCTCTGTACATAGTGTAAGGTATTTTATATATCTGCAGTGTAAAGGTCTTAAGCTTATATAGATGTAGGCCTTTGCAATCATGTGTAGCCATCAGACCCCGTACATAGATATATTTGCAACGGCTTCTGTCAAAAGACTGTTTAAATATCTAAATTGAGTATTTCGAAATTCTATATAGTTTAGTACACTTTAAAATAAATACACAAATTTTCTAAAATTTCTAAGTGTCAGTCACTTTTAAAAATAAACGCTTTGAATATTCTTCTTTATTATTCCGTCGAACTATACTACATCATTATAAGCTAAATGCATGAAAGGTTGGATTCTGTATAATCGATCATTTTGTTTTTGGGAATATAAAAAAATCTAGTCTTATCATTTTATGTTTTGAGAGAAGTGACTGGTAGATAATTAAAGTTTTAGCCTCGACCAATACACCAAGTTGTTTGTTTAGTGAAGCAGGCACGCGCGGGTCGCGCGCATCTTCAATGTGATTGACGGCTGTCAGTTTTAGGCGCGCTGCTGTGAGGGCGGGGCTTGCAGGCTTTATAAGCGCAGGTTTTAGTCGGTCAGGTATGACAGTCGTCTCGTTCAGTCAAAGCAACAGTAGCTGGGTCGTGAGAATTTGGATCACAGCCAAAACAGCCTTCCGCGTCTTACACACGCTAGCACACGACCGACACACGCCGAACTTCCCACGGGATTGTGAACGATTTTGGTGTTTGCCAGAAAGCAATAAGCTTTGATTTCAAATCGAACTTTTTATAAAATATCATCAGCATGTCTTCCACGATGAATATGTTACCTTTTGGATCTGTGCACGGTATTCCAATTGCTACATCGGCTAAAATCACCAACTCGTGTATTGTGACGGTGAAGCCGATGACAGTGGCCCAGCAGGTACAATCAGTCAGGGGAATAAAGCGATCCCTGTCCGACTCCGATGATGAACCTGAAATACTCCGATGTAAAAGAAGAATCGACTTTACCAAGTATGGATACAATTTACCAAAAGCTCAACCCCAAGCCGTTGCCAGGAGGAATGAAAGAGAAAGAAACAGAGTTAAGCAAGTCAATATGGGTTTTGCTACGCTCAGAGAACATGTTCCAGCAAACAGTAAATCCAAAAAAATGAGCAAAGTTGACACTCTGAAATCAGCTGTGGACTATATAAAATACCTTTCCACACTTCTCCACGATAACGATAGCGTCAAGTCAGCCTATGATTCTGGACTTTCACCCTCAGGATCCGAGGTTTTATCACCCACACCTAGCTATAACTCAGAGTCCTCATACGAACACTTAAGTGCCGAGGAGGAAGATCTCTTAGACTTCGCTAACTGGTTCCAGTGAACTCAACCCAAAGAATTCCAAATTGGAAAAGGTTAGTTTCTTGTTATATATTATTTGTATATGGTAATTATACACCCCTTGAATACCAATCGGATTTAACCGGTCGTATATTATCATTGTAAAATTTGAATTTTGTTTTTATATAACTAATTATCGATATATTTTCAGTAAAATCAATATTCTAATAAATCAATATCACAGGCTGGCCAATAGATAACTTGTTTCTAACTGGATCAGGACTATTTGTTTATTTGTTTGTTCTTTTTAAGCTTATTGCCAAGCACTTGTCGCAGAAAATCCGATCGAAATGTTTCCACTCATCTTGCTTCCATTCCATTGGACATGGCGAACCATTATTTTATTATTAATTACTTCTTCAAACATTAGTTTTTGGAAATTTATACAAATGTTATGTTATGTGTTGGTGGAAATGTAAATTGACTGAACCTTGTAACTAAACTCTGTTTGTTTTCTATATTTTCAGAAGAAAACTAATTCTCCGTTCGTACAAGCCGTACAGGATGTGTCTCTGAGGTAACTAGTTGGTTCTTCAAACTATCGAATTCTAGTTCTACGAGCCAGACGACATCCGAGATGTCGCTCGACACTCCGTGTTGGGCGAAGTCTAAGTCCCATAGAAGACGCAACGCCAGGAGGTACGAATTGCTGGGGTTGTGAAGAAGAGTTTTGACACCGTCCATTATATAAAGACAGGGAAAGAAGCGCTCCCTGTGTACTACCATTCTAACGTGCTATTAATTTAAGAACTGGTGGAGCCTTTATGAACAATTGTATTAGCAATTATCAAGCAAGACTTTACGAAAGCTCCCACCGTGTATATTATAGATGATATATTTGAACAGATTGTAAATAATTTATTTTAAAGCTATATATTTTTGAGAATCACAAAGTTTTGTAAAAACTTTCTCTTGTTATTGACACTCTCATCAACATTCCATACACACGAAATGGCCTAGGACGTTTTCACTGGATAACAGATCTGTCAACGATGTGTGACATTGTAACTGTGCTATGCAACGTTATATTATTAAGTTAAAAATTTGTATGAATATTGAAAATGTTCAATTTACAACTCAGCCATATTGGTTGGCTATACATGGATCCGAAATCTACAATGTACAAAGATATTTTAAAGTTAATGTATAGAACGTTTGTAAATATATTCTACAGTGTTACTTACATTATATATATTGATAAGTTTGAAGGTACCCTACAGTTGAAAATAAAGCTTCATGTGATCATTTACATATAAAATTGAAATATGTTGTTTTGGTTCAAAAGTTTAATCGTCCTTAAGATAAGGTATTGCTGTATGGCTTTTAAGTCCTCTTTATTAATAGTTCAAATCACCCCCGCACGTCGTTCGCAGGAGGGTCACCCTTGTGCTCTTAGAGCTAAAGGGAACATGGAAGCCGATCTGTTGTTTAGTCATCTTTTCCTCCTGTGCTTGTTCTGTTCTGACTTTGATGTTTCCAGTGCTACCAAGGGTAGTTTCCTCCTGGTAATGCTGGTATGCTGTCATATAGGTGAAATATACTCCTGGGCACATTCGACCTCAATCACCAAACAGACAATAAATCCAATGCCCTCCAATATTTCGGAGCAATTGAAAACAAATTGAACGAACACCGAAGCGTCGCTACCATTTACGTAGGCCTAGCAAGATAAATTAAAATAACGTCGTTATCTGTCAATTTAAATCGTTAAAAGTACGGGCAAATCACAACTGCGTGTATTTTTAATTTGTTTCTAAACGTTTGTTTGTAAAGTCTGTCTAAATGATAGAGAGATCTTTTTTTTTTCTTATATGCGATTATGATCGTGCATCGCTTACTGTTGTGACTTTTGATCGAGATCGCATTGGGTTTTAACATTTGGCTAGAAAATTTGATTGATTTGATTCGACTTTGAAGACGTAATTTAGGTCAGCAGTGCAACCATACTATTTTGTGTCGTACCATTTTGGGGCTTTTCATTTAATGACATTGAAAACGGCGTTCTGCTTAAACTGCATTGTCTCCTTTTCTTTTCATCTTCTTTTCACCGTAAATCACAAAATCCTTTTCTTTCCACCTGAGAGGAGGCCATTCTCATTGAAATAATCGCTCGTTTCCATCTAAGTTCTTCATTCCGGTAACACCTTTGACCCGACTTCCCCAATTGGCAAGCTTCTAAAGTCCTCATGCAATGGCCGACATAGAATGAATAGGGCAGGGGACAAAAAGAGAGAAAGTGCCCATCGAACGCATTCAATAGTTACCCTTTCATTATACGGGCCGCCTAGCGTCAGTTCTGAATGCAGCCCTCACCCATCTTGTATATAGTAGTCGGGCAATTGGGGCCTTTGCAATTTTTCAAATTCTCAGTGAATGTATATTGCTACCGATATAGTCTGCTATTCTGAGACCTGCTCGTGGGCTGTATTCACATTAGCGGACGCTTCCTGTCTGTTAAATGAGCGCATTGAGGTTAACAAAAAGCAAACAATCTACGTACCTATATGAGTTATCTACATGCGACTGTTGAAAAACCTGGACAATACTAACTTCTTTGTCAAAATACGTTAAGAAAGTCTATATAGAATACTTAAGAGTCTCAATTTCCTGTTTACGCGTCGTTTCGTCTTTTCAATATCGCGTTTAGCTGCAAAATGGGACACGTTTATTTATAGACCCTGATTGATTGATATATCAACTAAATTTGTCTATATTACTAACAAGCAAAAAGTACCATATCCATTTTTTATCGACAAGCCAAGCTGTTCCAAAAAGTTGTTAAAACTCCAAATGGCATTTTTTGTTATAAAAGCAAGCATCCAAGTCGGATGGGTGTATTAGACAGTGCTTTATATACAGATGCCAAGCTTAATGTTTTCTTTTGGTCCACAATTGCAACTTGCAAGCAGTGGTCAATGTTTGTTTTTTTGTTGTTTTTTTTTGTTGCAAAAATGGCCGAAAGTTTTATAACGACTGAGGGCGTGTTATAAGTTGTACATTACTTAGAACTATATCTGCATGTCCGCGACAATTTTTTTTAAATAGTCGTAATGTCTGATCCAGCGAGAGAAATCCTGATTTGGTAATGAGGTGTTTCGCTATCGTGGTAGGCCTATACCTATACTTTACTTGACTGGAACTTTCATCAAATGTCAGAAACACAGGATTAAAACATTTCATAATGCTGAAAATTAACTTACACTTATTTCCAAGCGACGTTTCAACCCAAAGCTTTCATAAAATATTTGTAACCAACTTTACACTGCTTCAAAAATTTTGACCGATTACACGGTGGACATGAGGAAACTGGTGAATTATTGCATCAATTCAAATCATTGATTTTTATATTGTACTGCATTTATGTATTATGTAGCTTAAACTTTCTTAACTCATCGTATTGTGCAAGTTCATGTCACCTGATATTGCACGAAACGATGACGTAAGCGATTTATGTACACAAACGTCTTTTAAATCGTATATTAATGACCTTGTTTGGGGAGCGCAAGGAGTAGAAAATGAATTTGTATTCTGGTTTGCAACAACATGTAATGTAAATGATTTCCCCTTCCCGATGCGATTCAGATGTCACCACAAAGTTAAGGCACAAGCCTTGCCACGGATACCTCGTTTTAGCTGTCAGACATACATCAAAGTGAAATGGCTAAAATTTAAAAATTTTAAAAACCCGCAGACATTTTGAATCCGCGACAATTGCTCCGGCGACAACTGCTCCGGCGACAATTGCTCCGGCGACAATTGCTCTGGCGACAATTGCTCCGGCGACAACTGCTCCGGCGACAACTGCTCCGGCGACAATTGCTCCGGCGACAATTGCTCCGGC
>JAVFBY010430709.1:0-14099 GCA_034781015.1 Tonicella lineata
TCTATGTCTTCTTTCCAAACCTAATGTATATTATCACATTAAGAGGATGTTGGGAGGAAGCAAGATTTACAATAAAGGTGAATACCTTATGGCGGGGGACATGGCTCCGACTGGTGCTTGTGTATATTACTGTCGGAATTAGGCTACCTTGTTTGTTTAATTGGGTTTTAACGCCATGCTCAGGCTTATTTCACCTATATGGCGGTGTGAATGAGTGTGAGACTGAAAGTCTAATGGGTTTAGGAAACCCCCTTTGACCTAACTGGCAACAAAGGGTGAGCCCTGTTAGCCAAAGGTCCTCGGTTCGATTCCCGGTGGAGGCATGTAACATTTTCTTTCTGTACATTTATATTATAAATTAAATTAAAATTATTTATTTGCGGAACACAATACCATAAAATAGCTGAAATAAAAGTGTTTTTTTGCTTATACAATTAAAATATTACTATATGATTTTTTTTCTCTCTCTGTTACAGTGCGAGTGACCCATGCAGAGGCTCTAATGTGTCAAATGATTGTGTTTCATAACATGCCATTGGCTACTGCTGATACTTTAGTTAACGGGTTCAAGCTTATGTTCCCATACAGTAAAATCGCTGCACAAAGGCGACTACTTCATTTGTTAAATTTTTTGCAAGTACTCACCAAGAGATTTTGTCTAAAAGACTGAAGCACACTGTCTTTACTGTATCTACAGATGGCAGCAATGCCAGTAAACAGTTTCCACTTGTGATAAGATCCACTGATCCTGAGACAGGACTGGTCAATTTAGAGCTGCTCTATCTGCCTATATGTTATGGGCGAGCAACAGGAGAGAATATTTTCCATTTATTAGAGGTTGAAATAAAGTCCCGTAACTTAAGTTGGTCTAACAGTCTGACCCTAGGCACTGACAACGCCCCTGTCATGACTGGAAAGAAAAGTGGAATTTTTGCTTTTATTAAAAAAGAGCATCAAAATGTGTACCTACCTGGGTGTTGTCTACACCTTGTGCATATAGCAGCTGGAAAGAAAATACAGGACATTTATTACTATTTTCAAAAGAGTGAAAAACGACAGCATGAGTTTTCCACCACTCAGCAACTTTGCGATACTGAGCAGAGGAGAATGTTAAAACATGTTTGTACAAGATGGTTAAGCATTGGTAGGTGCTTAGAAAGACTTACTCAACTGGGATGCTTTGAACAAGTTTTTTTTTAAATCAGTAAAAGAAACCCAACAGAATAAATCAGCCGAGAAAGAAAGCCAGGAATTATATGCCACAAAAAAGTTGAGAACGTTCTTAAATTTGTAAAATCTCCTACAAACAAACTGTATGTTATTTTCCTCAACTACACTGTCAAAATGTTTGATCCAGTACACGTTGGCCTTCAGTCAGATGAACTAACAATTCACATCCTTTAGAGGTCTTTGATCAAACTGATAAAAGCTGTATTAATTCGCTTTATCAAACCAACATCAATGGTTGAAGATGTCAAGAAGATTGACTATAAGTCAGTTAAGAATCAGAAAGATGACAAAGACTTGATTATTGTTGAGGCAGCAACAACATTTATTTCTGAGTCAGAGAAAAATGGTTTAAGAGAAAACCGAGTTAAAGTGTGAATACGGGAGTACATACTTCACAGCTGTTTGTATATACCTTCTGGAGAAGTTACCAGTAAATGATCCCTACCTACAGAATGCTGAAGTTGCTGATGCAAAACTGCAACACACCTCTAGTCAGCATGGCCTTAACTTTTTGGGGAGAAATTTCCAGTTCTCATTCTCCAAGACTGCAACATTGACAAGATAATGGAAGAATTTGCAGCATATCAGTGTTCGGCTATATCTGAATGTATACTATCGGAAAGAATGGACAGTATCTGGGCAACCATTGGGAAGCTTAGAGATGAGGAGGCTGTGAGAATTGCTGTGATGGAAAATGTATCAGTGGTGATGCGGGGAATTTTGACAATTCCTTACAGCAATGCCCACTGTGAGAGAATATTTTCTACAGTGTGGCAAAACCAAACAGACCAACGGGCCTCCATGAGAGTCGATACTCTAGAGTCCCTACTTATGATTAAATAACAGTCAGAACACCCTTTTGATTCTACACGTCAACTTTCAAAAGAAGTTATATCTAAACTCAAACATTCATACTATGAATCAAACAAAAAAATCTAAAAAGATCGTTAATCCGCTTGTCATGCTATGAAGTGTGTGTTTCCTTTAAGTGAACTCTGAGTGTTTACATACGGGCTAAACCAAGTGTCCAAGTTACTCTATCTAATCCAATTAGTATCCTTTCTATAAGGGTTACAATTTATTCTAGTATATCTTTAACGTAGTGAATTGGATTTACCACCCTTTTCTGTTTGACACTCTAAACTATTTAGGCGATTGGTACTGTTTAACCGTGAGAAAAGTGTTAATGATAAAGTGTCAAAAGGCCAAATCCTGTTCTCTACTATATATTCCAAAAGATTGTGTTATATCTTTAGACTTTAATAACTCGTCTCTGGAGGTTGTCCTGCTGCCATTCACTGAGATACTTTGTTAACATTCTTACAGCAGCCCTTCGTAATAAGTAGACATCTTGAATTAGTTTTGTATCTGAATCTGCATTTGTGTGTCCAATAATAACTTCTTACACTGTTGAAGCTGTGTTGTCTTGACATCTCCTGATATTTATTCATCTTAAGAAAAACCTAGAGCGACAATAGGTCGAACCTGGATACAAGTCGGGTATATGTGGAAGTTACCCGGGGGAGTCCAGAACAAGCCTATTTCAAACATCTAAATCCCCTCAAAAGTTCACAACTGTAAGAAGAAAGTTAAACGCAGATCACCTCCTATGTCATTTTCTACTTTTCAAGAGCGCTGGACAGAAGACTGCGACAAAGCTTTCCAAAGATTAAAGGATAGACTCTGTTCTCCTCCAGTTCTTGGCCATCCAAACTTTTAAGCACCCTTTTTCTTGAGATAGATGCTAGTTTCCACGTCCTGAGAGCGACACTCTCTCAACGACAAGACAACAAGAATGTGGTCATTGGCTATGCCAGGAGAGGACTCCAATGAAGTAAAAATTGGATGGACAAGTATAGCAGCATGAAATTAGAGTTGCTGTGTCTCAAATGGGCTGTCACGGTAAAATTTTGGGACATTTTGTTAGGTGCAGTATTTGTGGTATATACAGACAACAAACCACTAAGTTACACTAAATCCACAGTTAAGCTAGGTGCCAGATGGACAGCAGCTCTGGCGCAGTTCAACTTTACCGTAAAGTACAAGTCAGGTAAAAGCAACCGAAACGCTGATGCCCTCAACATAAAGGTATACCATGGAGAAGAAACCCTTAGATTGGAGCAGATAGCAGTTGATAGTCCTATTTGTATACACTCCACACTAATACCTTCAACAATAGAAAAGCGTTACCACGAAACTTCATCTCCAGTCTGTTATCAGGAAATCCATGTTCGCTCTGAAAAGACACTTCCAAGTTCAATACTCTGTAACGGCAGCAAAAATCGTTAGCCGCCGATGTCGCAGTTCGCAGGAATTAAGAGGTTGAAGTGAAGATGAGCCTTTGGGTTTTATACAAGAGCCGGTTTTATTTGTCGTTGCTCCGTGAAACTACAAAGTTCACAAAAAAGAAGTAATTACTAAACTGTATTACAATCAGCTCATATAGAAATAAAGACATTTAACTCTTTCAAATACACAACGAAATCTGCACCCTTTATGAGGGTTTTAGCCTTGCAGTTTTAACATATTCTTTTACAGAAGAAATACACACATTTATCTGATTACACTTAGCAGATCACTCAATCTATCTACAATTAGTGTTATGAATCAATGTACTAACCACCTTGGGTCCTCTTCTCCGTCGATTAAATCGTTAAACACAAGTGAAAATTTACAGTCGACTCTACGTGTAGCTGACGACATAGAGCTGCACCGAGTCATAAAAGGGAGGCAATTTAACGCCTTGCAAGTAGGTGCCCAAGGCCATAAGTGTTATCTACCCTTATCTACATACCTCATCAAAATTAAAAGCATTAATTTTCAATGCTCCCAAAAAAAAAGATTAACAAAAAACACAATTATTCTTGACGCAAGATCAAGATCAGTTTCTGGGCTGGACGCTCCAGGAAGCTCACTGGTCGTATACGTTTTCCATCTTTACCGAGTGACGATTCAGCAGTAATCAACTTAACTTTGCGCACGCGCGCATCATCGCTGGGAAATGTTTCGTAAATGGGAGCAAGTTGCCATTGGCAACGCGGAAGGCACCGATCCACCATAAGGTCAACATCTCCAACGCTTAAGTTACATCGTTCTCTATTCCATTTAGACCGAGTTTGTAAGTTTTGCACATACTCTGTTTTCCACCTACGCCAAAACTCGTTTGCTAGATACTGAACTCTACGCCATCTTTTACGGCAGTACTCGTCCTCTTTCTGAAAGTTACCAGGAGGCGGCAAGATTACTCAGGACTTAAGAGTCAATATGTGGTTAGGAGTTATAGGATCTAGAGAGTCAGGGTCGTTAATGTCGTTAACCGATACCGGTCTGCTATTAACAATCGCAGCTGCTTCATGCATGAAGTTTCTGAGCGACTCGTCGTCTAATTGTGCACCCGAATGGCTCATCGGACTTGACAAAACATTTCGAACTGAACGAATCTGGCGCTCCCATACGCCACCCATGTGGCTCGCATTTGGGACACTCATTTTCCATTCAATAAGGTCACAATGTTCCTTCAGACAAAATTCGTGTACCGCGTTTTGGTCCATTTCTAAAACCGCGTCGCGCAATTCGTGTTCAGCGCCTACGAAATTCGTGCCTCTATCGCACCTCAACTGACGGATCGGTCCACGTATGGAGATGAAACGTCTGAGAGCACTAATGAAAGAATCTGTGCTGAGCGAATTAGCGGTCTCTATATGGACTGCTCTGGAAGCAAGACAGGTAAATAATACCCCATACCGTTTTATTTCTTTCCTACCTTCTTTGATGATCCATGGACCAAAAAGATCCACTCCGCAATATGTAAAAGGTGGGGATGGCTCAAGTCTATCACTTGGCAGATCCGCCATCTTTTGTTCCTGGACTGGTCTTCGTAACTTACGACATGCAACACAACTATTTATCAGACTAGATACGGCAGATGAACATCCGATTATCCAATAACCATTACTTCTTACCTCATTGGTTGTAATTCCTCTTCCCTGGTGCTGCATCCGCTCATGGAAATGCCGAATAATCAGCGTTGTAATGTGACTTACCTTTGGCAATATTATTTGATGCTTCTGTTCCACCGAGACCGACATGTTTCGTAATCGTCCTCCGACGCGCATAATTCCGGATTCATCTATGAAAGGATCTAATCGATATGTTGGACTTGTTGGATTTACGTGTTTCGGTGATTTTGTCTTTAGAGCTTTAAGTTCCTCAGAAAAAGCCTTTTTTTGTACCATATGAACAATCGCTAGTTCTGCTTCTCGGATGACTTCAGTTGTCAATGAAATGTTTCTCTTGTTCTCCGAGTCTTTCTGAGATGAGATTCTAGATTTGAGCTTGCGACAGAATACCAAACAGTTAGCCACTGCTCTTGTCAATCTGTACCAGCTTGAAAAACGGTCAAATCTTGCAATTTCAAAGCCTATTTGAGGCGTACTAGCAGTCGTTGCGTGAACTTTAACTTCCTTGACCTCGGGGTCATTTGAAACCAAAGGGTATGACTGCTCTACAGGATCCATTAGGGTTTTACGCCATAAAAATGCAGGGCCTAATGTCCATCTCGAGTTGTTAACCAGGTCGGTTGCATCAATTCCTCGGGAAGCTTCGTCTGCAGGGTTATCCTCAGATCTTACGTGGCGCCATTGCGATGGTTCGGTGTGGTCCCTTATACGTTGGACACGATTCGCAACGAACACATGAAATCGACGCGTGTCATTCCGTATGTAACCAAGGACAATTTTACTATCTGTCCAATAAACTTCCACTACATCCTTCAACTCAAGTTCGTCCTGTAAGAAACCACTTACCTTAACTGACACAACAGCGGCTGTCAGTTCCAGTCTTGGGATAGTAACTGGTTTCAATGGGGTCACTCTCGCTTTACCTATTACAAATGAACAATGTACACGCTGGTGGTCGTCCACCAGTCTCAGATACGAACACTGTCCGTACCCCTCAACACTAGCATCTGAAAAGTGATGCAATTCACTTTTGACAATCTTACCAAAATCTGCTGGTTTGAAACATCGTTTAACCTCTAGTTTTTCCAACTGTGGCAAACTTTGTCGCCACTTTTCCCAGGAAGATCTTAGATCCTCTGGCAATGGACTGTCCCAATTAGCATTTTGTCTACACATTTCCTGTAAAATTTGTTTTCCTACCAAAATCACTGGTGCCACGAAACCCAGAGGATCGTAAACAGAACTCACGGTCGACAGAATCCCACGTCTGGTTAGTGGTTGGTCTTTGAGTACGATGCGAAATGTAAACGCGTCAGATTCTATGCACCACTGGACGCCAAGCGCTCGCTCTATTGACGGGGAAACTTCCAAAAGATCTGTTGATTTAACACCAGGAGAGCAATCCTCAGACGGTATCGTTGCTATCACTTCCTTTGAGTTGGATACAAATTTGTGTAACTTTAAGCTACCTTTCGAGCACATTTCCGTGCTATCTTTGATCAAATTAACAGCTGCCTCTACCGTCGTAGTGGACTTGAGTCCATCGTCGACGTAAAAATCACGACATATGAAATTTGCTGTCTCAACTCCAAATTCTTTTTCATTGTCCTTAGCTATCTGCTGTAATCCAAAGTTTGCGCACCCTGGAGACGATACTGCGCCAAAAAGATGAACGTTCATCTTAAATTCCACTGGATCCGTAGAATAGTCGCCATGTCTCCACCAAACAAAACGCAGGAAATCTTGATGTTCTTTCGCTACTTTAAACTGATAAAACATCTGCTTAATGTCGCACATAAAAGCTATACTTTCTTGTCGAAATCTACAAAGGACGCCCACAAGCCCATTTGTGAGGTCTGGACCTTGTAAAAGATGGTCATTTAAGGATTCGCCCTGATACTTCGCGCTACAGTCGAAGACTACGCGAATCTTTTCAGGTTTTTTGGGGTGGTATACTCCATGGTGGGGAATATACCAGACCCATCCGTTGGGGTTACACATCTCGTCGTTTGGAACCTCTTCTGCTAAACCGTTCTTAATTACATCCTCCATGAATGTGACATAGTCGTTTCTATATTTCTCATTAGACTGGAAGCGACGTCTGAGCATCATAAGTCGGTGTAGCGCCATGGCTTTATTGTTGGGTAAGTTCGGTTCTGATCCTTTAAAAGGAAGCGGTAGCTCGTAGTGCCCATCATCTCGTTGACAAATTCCTGTAGATACGATAGACAGGAACTTCCGGTCGTCCTGTGACAGAGCCTTTTCCGATGATTTCCTTTCGATGAAATCAAGCTCCATCATGCGATTTATCTCCGCAGGACTAACTTCTTTCACTGTGGTACGCAAAGATATTGACACAGTTTTATTCATAATAACCTTACCTTCACCGTCCGGTGGACATACCTCCTGTGGGACCTGGTATGTTAAAATGTGATGGCTAATACCGATCGGGTCTTTATTTGAACTTTGACCTTTTCCAACGATTCCCACGATTCCCCAACCTAAATCAGTTTTCTGTGCATACGGTCCATCTTTTATTGGAGGAATAACTTCTCGTGGCGTAAGCGCTCGCGAACAATTGTACCCAATAAGTAAACCTACCTGTATGTCTGACAAAGGCATTAACTTTGAAGCAATCTTTCTCAAGTGTGGCCATTTCTCTGCCATTTCTGAGTTCGGTATGTGTGACCTATCCGCGGGCATTATGTCCCTTGTATACGATGCTGGAAGAGTTATTTTTTGATAACTATCGTAAGCTCTAACCGATAATCCACTAATTTTGCGGCTCTGTATCAATTCGTCTTGTGATGACATCGTTGACAATCTCAGTTTTACATCTGGCCCATCGATTCCTAATTTCTCACAAGTATCCTCCAGAATAAACGTCGTATCTGACTGAGTATCGAGTAAAGCATAAGTCATGATTTCGTGTCCCGGCTTATCGCTGTGGGAAACCCACACCGGCACAATCATTGTACTTTTACTTCCGGAATGAGAATTATTTAAATGGGTGACAGATGAGTTGGTCACAAATATATCTTCGTTCTTAGCCGTTTTGTTCTCGACCATTTGATCTCCATGTAAAGATGTTGGGTGTCGCTTGGAGCAAATCGAACATATTTTTCTCGCTGAGCACCATTTTGACCTATGTCCGCGCTCGAGACATCCGAAACATAAACCTTTCTCTTTTGCGTATTCCTTTCGGTTCACGACCGTTTTCTGTAGAAACCGTTTACAGACGTCGATGTCGTGGTTAGCGTCACAAAGAACACATCGCAGAGATTTACTATATTTATCGTTTGAACGGACTTCTTTCGTATCTGTAGAGAACGTCTTAGCGCCATTAAACCGCTTTCGATCATATTTAGTGTGTTTCTCAGCCTCCATAGATTTATAAGGTTTCGTCGCTGCACTAGCTGTGATGGGATCACAGGCTATGTTCGCCTCACGTATGATAAACGTTACAAATTCTCCGAATGGTGGGAAATTTAACTGTTTTTCTCTCCAATTGGCAGCATATCTGCCCCATCGCAAAGTTAACCACTCTGGTAACTTGGACAGTATTTTCCGATTTTCTCTTTCGTCACTTAGAAAGGATAAACTAGGAATGGTTTCCAAAGCAGTATTGCATTGTCTTAAGAAGTCTGAGAGCTTTCTTAGCGCAACGCCATCTCTTGAAGGAATCTTCGGCCATGAATCGAGTTTGTCCCTGAAGGCGTTTGCTACAATAAATTGATTGCCATATCTTTGTTCAAGTAGTTCTATAGCCTGGTCGAAAGCACTCTCAGTTGACAAAAAGAAATAACCCTCAACAGCGTCTAAAGCTGATCCACTTAAATATTTCTTCAAGTAAAATATCTTCTCTGTTGAAGGTATGTTTTTTCGACCAATAAGAGTTTGGAATGAACTTTTCCATACAGGATAAGATAGCGGGTCACCAGAAAATACACTGGGCTCTGGAGGCGGTAATCGACCGACACTTACCTGTTCTGATAGTGACTGTACAATACTTACCAAATCTTGGCTACTTGGGTTTGAACTTGAATTAAACTCACCTTGTTGGAAGGAAGCGCGCATTTCGTGAGCTTCGCGATTAGACACAAATTCCGCGGCGTTAGCGTTCAGTTGCGAATGACTAAAATCAGTCTTTTGATTTGAGTCGTCAGGGGTTCCTTTACCAATATTTTCACCAATTTTGTCCTTTGATTTAGTCGCGCTAATTTCAGGATTTTCCGCGGGAGATTCACTTTGTAGAAAACGCTCTACATTTTCTCTCGAGCTCATACTCGGTACGTTCGGTATTTGTGTCGAGTGAATGTCTGTTAGTTCAATACGCGATATCGCGTCTAATTTTGCTTCGGCCATACTTAATTGTTTAACGGCTTCAACTCGCTCTAACTGTACCCGCTTTTGTTCTAATTCTACGCGTAGCCTATTTTCTAACTCCATGTGCTGCAACTTAGCCTTTAACACTGCCGCTTCAGCCGCCGCGTCTATGCGTTTTGACACGTTTGAATCGTTAGAACGTTTCGATGAGACTGTATGACTGGACATTTTACTGTTATTCTCCGAAGAAATATCTCGTATATGTTCAGACAATCGCTTGATTAAATCATAATTTTCTTGTTCGACGGCCGTACATTTATCAACAATTTCTTTACTTTTCTCAGAGGGAAGATTTTCATACCTACTGTATGCGTCGGAAATTTCGTCCATTAAGTGTGACAGTGCATCGCGTTCTCGCTTTAATATTGAAACATCTCGCAACTCGTCAAATGTACATTCCACCTTAACAGCGCGCCTACGCCATGCTGATATTGCGCAGTCGATATTGCCTTTGCACTGACTCACTCGCCACTCAACAAAATCCCCAGTAGGCTTTCTTAGCCTTTGCCCAACCTCTAATCTTACCTCCCCGTTACTCTCTGTAATTTCAACATTTGCTTTAGTAACATTTTCAACAGTAGACTTATGGCCTTCAATATTAATTAAACTATCTTGTGAATTTGACCTAGATTCCATGTTGGCTACTTGAAAAATTAACTATTTCTGATTATGTTATTATATATATGCATTTAAATGAAATATTTCCTTCATGTTAGCCTACATACACTCAATATCATGTATTCAAGATGTAGTCAATTTAGCTGATAATAGCATATTATGTAATGCTAGTGTTTGTTAAGCTATGGATTTGTAAAAGTGAGTGTACTTAAATATATATGTTAACTAATATTTCAAATTCAGTAGGCATATATGGCTTGTGATTTAAAATATTAAATCTATTTAAGTTTATCGTAGAAATCAGGTGAATTTATCACATTCTATTAATTATTATATTTTACCATTTTTAGTTAGCACATACTTACGAACGAACAGTTCATACATAGCCTTTAAATACATTTAATTTGAAATAGGCTATTATTTATATCTCACACAACTTCAGTCTGTGTCTGTGATAATTTCGTTGTTCAGTCTTTTTGATAGTCACTTGTAGAAATGTCTGACTTGGAACTTCGGAAACTGGATAATTAGTTCTGTTATCAGGATATCACGAAACATATAAGAGTAGACGTTGTTCAGTTTTTGTTCCTAATTCTATAAATTTCTCAAGAAATCAATTAAAGCTGAAAGTTGTCTGTTGTAGGGAAATTATCAGTTCATCACCATATCAGCCATTACGTACATGTATGTTGATGGTAACAGTCTTTGTTCGTTGGGTTATCTCTGGTACGTTGAGATAAAACCAGGACTGGAAACGGTTGGCTTCTTGTCGCCAGGAAGATGCACCGAGGTCATGACCTTCTGTCTGTCCTCATCGTTTGGTGTGTCTTTGCTGTGGTGTAAATGTCGCTCTTCACCAGGTTGTAGGGAGTGCGCTGGTGTGTTACTCCGTTCGATCTGTCTCCTCGTCACACTCTGGGTGTTTCCCAGGTGTTTCACTGGTGTTTCACTGTAACGGCAGCAAAAATCGTTAGCCGCCGATGTCGCAGTTCGCAGGAAGAATTGAAGATAAGACTCTTGGGTTCTATACAGGAGCCGTTTATTGGTCGTTGCTCCGTGAAACTACAAAGTTCACAAAAAAGAAGTAATTACTAAACTGTATTACAATCGGCTCATATAGAAATAAAGACATTTAACTCTTTCAAATACACAACGAAATCTGCACCCTTTATGAGGGTGCAGCCTTGCAGTTTTAACATAATCTTTTACAGAAGAAATACACACATTATATCTGATTACACTTAGCAGATCACTCAATCTATCAACAATAAGTGTTATGAATCAGTGTACTAACCACCTTGGGTCCTCTTCTCCGTCGATTACATCGTTAAACACAAGCGAAATTTACGGTCGACTCCACGTGTAGCTGACGACATAGAGCTGCACCGAGTCATAAAAGGGAGACAATTTAACGATTTGCAAGTAGGTGCTTAAGGCTGTAAAAGTTATCTACCCTTATCTACATACCTCCTCAAAATTAAAAGCATTAATTTTCAATGCTCCCAAAAAAAAAATTACCAAAAAAAACACAATTATTCTTGACGCAAGATCAAGATCAGTTTCTGGACAGGACGCTCCAGAAAGCTCACTGGTCGTATACGTTTTCCATCTTTACCGAGTGACGAGTCAGCAGTAATCAACTTAACTTTGCGTACGCGCGCATCATCGCTGGGAAATGTTTCGTTAATGCGATCAAGTTGCCATTGGCAACGCGGAAGGCACTGATCCACCATCAGGACAACATCTCCAACGCTCAAATTACATCGCTCTCTAT
Organism: Tonicella lineata; assembly: GCA_034781015.1. Taxonomy (NCBI): domain Eukaryota; kingdom Metazoa; phylum Mollusca; class Polyplacophora; order Chitonida; family Mopaliidae; genus Tonicella; species Tonicella lineata. The sequence goes on from JAVFBY010430709.1 coordinate 11,968, forward strand.
TCTATATAGAGCGAATTTGTAAGTTTTGAACATACTCTTTATTCAACCTACGCCAAAACTCGTTTGCTAGGTATTGGACTATACGTCATCTTTTACGACAGTACTCATCCTCTTTCTGAAAGTTGCCAGGAGGGGGCAAGATAACTCTGGTCTTAAGAGTCAATATGTGGTTAGGAGTTATAGGACCTAGCGAGTCAGGGTCGTTGATGTCGTTAACCGATAGCGGTCTGCTATTAACAATCGCGGCTGCTTCATGCATGAAGGTTCTGAGCGACTCGTCGTCTAATTGTGCACCCGAATGACTCAGACTTGACAATACATTTCTAACTGAACGACTTTGGCGCTCCCATATGCCATCCATGTGGCTCGCATTTGGAACATTCATTTTCCATTCAATAAGGTCACAACGTTATTTAAGACAAAATTCGTGTACAGCGTTTTGATCCATTTCTAAAACCGCGTCGCGCAATTCGTGTTCAGAGCCTACGAAATTCTTGCCTCTATCGTACCTCAACTGACTTATAGGTCCAAGTATGGAGATAAACGTCTAAGAGCACTAATGAAATAATCTGTGTTAAGCGAATTAGCAGTCTCTATATGGACTGCTCTGGAAGCAAGACAGGTTAATATAACCTCATACCGCTTTATTACTTTCCTACCTTCTTTGATGATCCATGGACCAAAAAGATCCACCCCGCAATAAGTAAAAAGTGTGTATGGCTCAAGCCTATCACTGGGCAGATCCGCCATCTTTTGTTCCTGGACAGGTCTTCGTAACTTACGACATGCAACACAACTATTTATCAGGCTAGAGACGGCAGATGAACATCCGATTGACTAATAACCATTACTTCTTACCTCATTGGTTGTAATTCCTCGTCCCTGGTGCTGCACCCGCTCATGGAAATGCCGAATAATCAGCCTGGTTATGTGACTTACCTTTTGTCAATATTATTTGATGCTTTTGTTCCACCGAGACCGACATGTTTCGTAATCGTCCTCCGACGCGCATGCTTCCGGATTCACCTATGAAAGGATCTAATCGATATGTTGGACTTGTTGGATTTACGCGTTTCTGTGATTTTGTCTTTAAAGCTTTAAGTTCCTCAGAAAAAAGTCTCTTTTTTGTACCATAAGTACGATCGCTAGTTCTGCTTCTCCGATGACTTCCGTTGTCAATGAAATGTCTCTTGTCTTCTCCGATTCTTTCTTAGATGAGATTTGAGCTTGCGACATAATACCAAGCAGTTAGCCACTGCTCTTGTCAATCTGCACCAGCTTGAAAAACCGTCCATTCTTTTTGTGCATTCGTTTTTCCTTCAACTCAAGTTCACCATGTAAGAAATAAATACTAGTAACTGGTTTCAATGGGGTCACTCTTGCTTTACCCATTACAAATGTACACGCTGGTGATCGTCCACCAGTCTCAGGTACGAACACTGTCTGTACCCCTCAACACTGGCATCTGAAAAGTGATGCAATTCACTTTTTACAATCTTACCAAAATCTGTCTTACCTTAAAATTAGACAGAAAACAATTATAATCTATAAGGCTCTGATAATTTATCTGTTTTCGTCTTCTGTATAATAACGTACAATTTCTGCGGAAAAAATAATGCGATCCTGCTATTTATTTAAAGAATAACTGGCCTGTGATAAATGTTAAATAGTTAGCTGGATATATGTACTTATATAAATAATTCTGTTTAATAACTTCTCCAAAATATAACAATTAATTATAAAGTATCTTTGCAAAAATATGTTAATGCAGCTTTCGTTTTCGCAAATATTCCACATTTTCCATGTTTTCAAAAGACATCGATTCTTGGTATATACTATAGGTGCCTAGAGTTGTCAATATATTATCTGTGTACTACAAAGGGAACTAACTGCTGATAGATACCAGTCGAGGTGGGTTAGTTGCTTACTGACCGCGTGAGTATAAAAGTCACTTACTAACCGGCTTACTCACCCGGTGACGTCATTTGAACACCTCCTCCGGAAAATGGGGATGTTTTGGTAGTTACTAACCCAAGGCGAACAAAATAGTCATAGGGTTAAGTGGGATCACGCTCCTCAAAGGACAAGATCGATGGAAGGCCGAGCACCAGATGGCGCTCGTTTTCATTAAA
>JAVFBY010430820.1:1298-14097 GCA_034781015.1 Tonicella lineata
CCCCCCCCCCCCCCCCCCCCCCCCCCCCAATAAGCACACGATTATTCACTTGAACTGGTTTGGCTAGATTTGCAGACTGCCATTTGGGAGCCCTGGCTGGCTGGCTATGGCGGGTACATGTACAAGTATCATGCCAGTATAGGCTGCTACTGGCAGGGATCAAAATATTCCCAAAAATTCAAATGAAAAATTCAAAGGTGAAATTATTTTTACCTGTCACCAGTCAGACTGGCTTGAACAAAGTATTAATTTATTCGCTTGTTTTAGTTTTGTTATTCAAGATAACACCAAGGTAGCTTTTGTTTTACTTGTCCCATGTAACAGGTAGATTTTACTTTCACTTGTCGCTTATGAAATCCACTTGTCAGCGACAGGTAGACAGGCATTATTTTGACCCCTACTGTAACACCTTGAAGTGAGGTATAAAATCACAGTAACCAAATACAAGATTGCTAGTTTAGGTTTGTCAAAAGTTTAGCCACAAATAGTAATATTTACGTACCTCTCTGACAGCACATTCTAATGGACCCTCCATTTCATTGACTTTGCCTTTAGGGAAACCCCAGCTTGCTTTCGTCCAATAACCTTGAACAAGTAAAGCCTGCAATAAAATGGTTAAAATAATAAGTATATGTATGATGATTGCTAAAATAACGAGTGAAATTAGTGAATTGTAACAGTAAAATGTAGGACTCCCCAAAAATGCATCTGGCAGATCTGGGTTTATACTCAAGAATAGACAAAAAAAAAAAAATATATATTTTTTATAAATGCATATATGTTATACTATGATCCAATTTGGGTTTGATTCACCTTTATGGAGCTCAGTCTGCAAAATTTTCTGAACTAGAATCATTTCTAATCGTTATTCCTAAATAATAGATTGATTGATTGATTGGGGTTTAACACCATATTTAAGGGTATTTCACCTATACGACGGCGTGCCAGCCCCATGGCTGGAGGAAACCACCGTTCACGTCACTGGCAACATGAAAGACGAGCCAGAAAAAGGAGCAAAAAACGACACCACAAAAAAACCCTACTTTAACCTACAGCACCTGGGCATCAAGAAGCTCCCACACAACCACCCGCCCTAAATAATGGAAAGTGTTAGAAATAATATCTCCATTTAGATGGCCATGCGAAACATTTTTAACTCTGGTTTGTCAGCACCAATTTAGAATAATACATTATAACTTTACATAGTTGATATTGCTGATTTAAAGTTTGAAAGGTTGACCAGCACAATTTGATTTTATAAAACTTGACTTTCTAGTTTTTAAAATTAACATTACATTTTTTAATTCTGGGTCCAGCATGATTGCTCCATATGTAGGAACAGACATCTTATAGGTCTTCCAGTCTGCCAAGCGTTTGTCCACATCATCTGCATAGCTGGATAGAAAAGCACAATGCCGAAACAGTGCAATAGTTAAGGAATTTTCAGAAAATTCATTGAAATGAAAAAATGAGTCATATTCAAACGATTTGTTTGTTTGTTTGTTTGACATGTTTGATTGATGTTGAATGTCGTAGTCGAGGGTTATTGACTTCTTTACGATGAATTCTCCACTTCTCAGTTCTCACTCTGTGCTACTGTACTCAATATGGCGGAAAACCAAGATAAAACCTTGTAAAAACCTCCCCAGCGATAGCGGCCGTTACCTTATTTAACTCACATGTACATGTATATCACGGCGTGCAAGCCCAAAGGATGGAGGAAACCACTCTTGACACCACTGGCAACATAAAAGATGAGACAAAACAAGGGAAGAGCACAAAAAAATAAATCTACTTCCTGATGCCCCTAAGTCTGAAAGCCCCAGAAGACAGACTCAACTCTTACAACCAGACTGTTATAAGGCAAAGACAGACTTAGTATGGATAACAACTTCTTGATTTATTTCACACAACGTTTCTATCTCATTCCAGAGATCGTTTACAAGTATAAAACGTTGTGTGAAATAAAAATCAAGAAGCTGTTATCCATGCTAAGTCTGTCTTTGTAATACTGCTATGTATTTTTAATAAATAAAGAAAAGGACAAATTTGCATGTTTTCACTGGGTCTCGAACCCGAACCTTGGGTAGGTGGGCCGGTATATATAGCATTGCAGCAAGGGAGACCGGGGTTGGTTGTCACACGGGTTGGTTGTCACAGTGCCTTTATATAACTTTGGCTATAGGTGGCGCTAGTCAAATGTGATGTTACATGTTGTTGAGTGGTAGTTGACTGATGTCCTCCATCTTGAAATCCAGAGTGCCTGACTCTGATGGTCATGGGTTTGACAATTTTCTGAACTAGAATATGTTCAAAGTAAGAAAATGTTTTACCAAAATAACGAAAATGCTGGTAACGATCATTTTCCAAACGAGACAAAAATTATATCATTTAGGTAATAACTCCTAGAAGAATTGCATTTTTGATGGAGATAATTGTTATATTTGATAGTGCTATTTGTGGCCAGGTTTGGAGAATAACACGCGCAGTCAGTAAAGCTGTGTGGCTTCGATATGTTTTTCAAAATGTTGTGTTGCGGTTGTCACATCACACTTGGGGTTGGTTGTCACATATGCAACCAACTGCACTTACATATCCGAACTATTTTCCTCTACCGTATGTTTATTACGTTAGCCCAAATTATAATGATAATAATGCATTAACAGTAACTATAAATATAAAATATTGATATAATAAATAAGAACATAATGAGCCCGGAAGTTTGTATATGTCGATATTCATGCAAAATAGCTTTTTTAACGTAAATATTGTTTTAACATTTGTTTTGATCATGAAAATTACTCAAGAAACCTTTCTATTGTTATAGCAAATGAATATATTATATGGTTTATAGCTGAAAAGGCAATCCAATACTCTGTGACAACGTACCCCACACGCTATGACAACCAACCCCGCTATAGGGCAGGTTGTCTCAGTTGAACAACTTTTTTTTACCACAAACATATCATATTTCAAATAAGGTTAAACCAATAAAAAAATATCGATATGTGGGTGTGATGTTACATTTTAACTTTCTTAGGAACAGAATGTCAATTGATGCCGTAATAAGTCAGAAATAAAGAGTGAAAAATATGACAACCATCCCCGGTCTCCCCGATACAGAAAAGGACAACTGTTTGCCAGTCAGTCGTTAAATAGAAGCTCCCGTTCCCCCCTGTTTCAAAAAGTAAAAGCTCAATTGTGTTATGTTTCCATGTGACTTTCACACCTGTTTCACAGGCTGTCCATGCAGGCTAAAGTAGACAAGTTTAATTGTCTAAGTATAACATGGTGCTTGTCAAACCTGCTTATAATGCGATGTTCTTGTTGATGCGTTTGCTTATTTTAAAATGTACCGTTTGGCTTATTTGAAAATATACCTGTAGTATTTCAATGCCAACTTTTCAGATAAAATAGTCCAATACTCACCTCCGTTGTCTAGGTAAATATTTGTCTAATACAAACTTAATTCCATGAAGTGATGTTTCCTTTGTGAACTTTGAGGCGATGTCGATCGCAGGAATACGATCATCGTTTGGTCTGCCCTTAATGTCCATATTCTTGCAAAGAAATGTCTCCTCTCGTTCGTGATTTCGCCTAAATCATTAACAGTAGTGGGTTATGTTTTGATTTTATAGAACAGGCTAAAAATGCAGTAAACAAACCTTTCATTTGGCGAACAGCCTTAATCTATTGAAACAATATTTATATGTGATATCTGTAGTAACGGCGAAATTGTCTTTCGAAAAATCGAGAAAAAAACCCAGCTTATTTCGATGATGTGAAATTATGAAGTTCAGGGTCCCACGCTTTGAAGTGAGTATACTTTAACATTATCTTAATTAACATCACGACTCGTCCTGGATGTATTGTCATGGCAACAAAGACCTTATCAACGATGTTTTCTTGTTGACGTTTTCCAAGCACAAATAACGCGATTATCGCGATGATTCACGCCTGTCCAACTTGTTAGATAGGGACCTAAATCCCTGGCTAACCACTTGAGACAAAGCATGAAAGATATCTTCGCAGGGCCGGCTCAATGATAATCAAATTAGGCCGATAGCCTGCCTTACAGAAACCACGCCACACCCCCCTTGACCTAACGGTTCCATGTATACTAGAGTTGAACTGAAAAAAATATGCATATACTATATATTGATCAGTGTGAATACCGATTAACGGATATGGTTCCTTCCAACCGAATTAGGATAACAGTGATGTTTGACTTGTGATAAGATAGTCACCTAGGAAACTGACTATCTCAATTACCTCTGGCAATATTTACCTTATGAACAAAATAAAACAATCGATTATCCATTCAAGCACTGTAACTGGACACTTTTATAGTTCTAGCTATAGTGCTTTTAGATACAAGTATAATTATGTGAACACGTTGAGCATTTTACAGACTAGTTACAACACCGTGAAACGTTTTACTGGATGCTTTAAGTAAATGTATTCCATTTTAATGATAAATATTGTTCCACACTGATGTGTGTGGTTCTGGCGATTAGTGGGCCATAAAGATTTGTTTTCACCGTTTTTAACACTATTCCGTTGTATGTATTGTTTGCCTGAAAAACGCCCCAAAATGTACTTTATAAGTCGATGAGTCTTTGTAAAATGTGAACTCCAATAAATATGGGTTATTGTAGAAAAAAAATTGTGTGACGTTACAGTGTGTTCATACCCTCTACTTAGACGGACTAGAATTTCATAAATGCGTGTACGATTTTTTGCGTTAATGAACAGCCGTTTCAACTTACACGAAGGATCTAATTGGAATACGCGTGTCAAAAAAGTATACGGCACTAGTGGAATATATTTGACATAAACGAAGGTAGGCTCTAATTGCACACCTGGATGATTTATCGATGGAGACAGTAAAACTAGAGGACAAACCTGTAATTCCCCTGCCAGAATGATGATATATGACCTGATGTAAAATGATAACATGTAGAAATCTCAAACCTTTGTAAGCCCCCATACATCAAGACTGTCAACGTATCCTTGGTAGCGATGGTAAACTCAGGTAGCACTACGAAGGAGGGCGGTACGTAAACAGGATACCTTATAAATACACGTAAGGGATATGCTAAAACTAAGACAAGAAAAAAACCCTAGTTAATGCGGTAAAACGAATTACTGTTACTGAGCTAAGCCTTTCTAAACCTTGTCCACAAAATTCTTCAAAGGACCCTCCAGGAAAGATAAAAGAACGAACAGAGAACGACAAAGCAGAGGAAAATGAGCTTATGGATCACTTAGTAGCACAGCAAATCCTTGGTGGCATCTATCTGGGCGCAAGCTGAATCCCTAAAAAACCCATGTTAGTTTGGCATTAACGCCGTATTCCAAAGTCTTCCACTTATATGAGGTCTTTACATTAACAAGATTATTTTGTGTATGGATAACAATTTCTTTATAGATTGGTTTCAATCTCTTTCCAGGTATACCGTTTCGAAGTATTAAACTCAACATTTACTTGAAAATAGTCTATAGAATGAGCTTGGAACGTTATAACAAACTCAACATTTACTTGCAAACGGTCTCTGGATTAAGAATGAAACGTTGTAACCAATTTATTAACAAGTTGCCATCCATACGGAAGTTATTCTTGTTAATTCCATTCTCAGCTTAAAAATTAACTCACACATAGGTATTTGCGTTGTCGGTATTTGAGGGGAACCGAAAACAAATCTCAGCTTGAAAATTGGCTCACAGATAGGTCTTTGCATTGTCGGTATTTTAGGAGAACCGAAAACAAATCTCATTAATTAAGCCACCTTCCATAATTATCACAATGAGTTGCAGGGTCGACAGACAAACATAAATTCTCAGCGGGTATCGGCTCATCAATGCACTATCTACTGCACAACAGTGTGGTCCGTAAATTATCTACTGGTTAGTCAAATATGAAATGCGTGGAATTGAAATTAACAAAATGTCATCCCTAAATGACTAAATAAAGTATTGGAAAGTATAAAAACAGTATATATATTGGCCCTATTGCTCTTCGTTATTCTTGTATTACTATTCAGAAACAACTTTATTTTAAAACACGGGAAGGATGATTTGTATTTTTTTCGATATTTATGTTCAAATAAAAACATACATAACATTTTGAAATTTCATATGTTTCGTATGGTTTATGCTATGCGTAACAACTTGTTTAAAAGGCGTGGTAGAGCGTGTTATCACATGATAACTTGTTTATAAGGCGTTGTATGGGTACGGCTTACAGGTGTTGGTGAATACAAAACACACTTGCATCTGCGTGGATGTGTTCTTTTTATAAAGGCGACTCATGACTGGTACCTCGCACAACTTGAAAGATTGTCGCTTGTTAAGGGTGCTTCAAAGACAGGAAATGCGCACCTTGATCTTTCATTGTGACTATTTTCACTTGATGAAACTGCACATTTTTAGTTTAAAGGTACATTGTATTCGCAAAACGTATAGTTCACAAAAGCATATGGATAAGATTCGTTGAGGCGGCAACTCTAGTTAGTTTTTAATTAAGGTAATTAATACCTGACCGGTGGAAGTCGTCTCTGAACTACTTTGGCTGAATGACCAGCACTTGCTAAGATTCCCCACACTCCATTTCACGTCAATTATACCAGCGATAAACGCTACTGTAGTCTTCCCTTTATTTCCTATCAAAGAGGCAGACTCGCCGCATGGAAACTATCAAAGATCTCGAATGACACCCAGACATCTATTGTTTGCATTATTCGTCGTGTTAAGGGTCTAGTTACCCTAATCTTCAACAGCTCTTATGTTTCGTGTTTACCTTCGGTGCAGCAGACAAGCCCGGCATGGAACCTTTAACAGCAAAACCCATCTTTCTACCATGCACGCAGCGGTGGCAGCATACATACAACCCGAACGCTTAAAACAGATTTTGTATTTGAAAGATACCTACCAGATTTGCCAGTAGGGAAAATAATTATCACGCCTAAATTTCTAATGTCGAATCATTGTTTGCCGGTTGAATTGTGGCGGTATTCTTCTATTCCACGATTGGAGATTTTGTAAAATATGTACTGAAAATGTTATTTAGGTGATCAATTTCATTTTGTATTTGAATGTAAACGCTTGGAAATCCGGAGGGTTTATTTTTTAACAAATTAATATACTAGATCACGAGACGAAAACCATTTTGTTTAACTGTGACAAAGAAAGTGTTACACAAACTGAGAAGATATATAAAGGAAGGTCAGGATTATTAATTATTGAAGGAAAAACATGAATTGGTTATTTTATATTACCAGTACTTATCGAAAATAATGTATATAGGGAGAACAATGTTTAGAATTCCATGTACACAACAAACTCAAATCTACTGCCGATATAAAATAATGTAATAACAATAATGAAAAAAATAATTATTGAAATGATTATTTGTTAAAACATTGTAATGTATTTATGTGTTTCATTAATGACTAAATGTATAAAGTGTTACCTCTGATGCCATCCATGTATATGGTAAGAGTGGAATAAATTAATCTGAATCAGAAAATCTTATTTCTTCCTTTTCGGGTCACTTTCGGTAGGAACACAAAGAAATCAACTGTGTATATTTTTTGTTAGTCTACAATTGCTTGTTGATATTTTCACACAACCTATTTATTCACAAGTGTCTAAATATGTGTCTACAACAATGAGCAGTTGACAACCTATTATTGTAACACCCCCATCAACGATCAACCAATCGTTGGCCTATTGATAATGGTCGAGGCTGGTAGGCATCATGTTTTCCCAGCTAAACCGTTTTCTTATAGCAGACATTGTCAAACAAACTAGGTCCAATTTGATAAACGATGATATTTTCTCTATTATATTCACAGCTATACGGCAGAAAACAAGATTGCATGGAGTAAAAATATGTAGAAAAATGAATCGAGAATTCCCTGAGGTTGTAAAAGACAGTTATTCAAACAAAAAACAGTTGTGTAGCGATATTGCAGGATTGGTAACCCGTGCAGATCAAGAAAACAATTGCTGCTTCACTATTAAAAGCAATCATGACAGTCTTATCGGTTAAATAACGAGGCATGAGGGTCAGGTGCTGTCTATCGTTCGCGCCACTGTATTGTCCAAGGCGAAAATTGAAACTGGCTAATACATCGAAGCAAGCCAAGAAAGCTTTGCTGATATTACCATTCAGAGGTAGTGAATCGGGATAAAAGATATTTTTTCCACTCATAAATTCTATAGCTTCTCTTTGCCATAGCAACGTCCCTCGAGGCTATGCGTTTGGCTAATCCTTCAACGGAGCTTCCAAATCCGGAAGACTGTTAGCAGCTCATGTTAAAGTTATAGTGTAATTTAATAAGCCCTATACAGTTCTAGGCTACACGGCATCGGTCATAAACATCCGGTATAGTGTTATATGTGCGGCTAAAGTAAAGAAAACAAAAAAACAAATACATTATTTCTGTCTGAATTTTCTTGTTTTGAAATGGAATGTTGTTTACTGATTAATTATCGCTTAAAGCTTTCGCGACTCCATGGAGAAACATCGGTTATCAAATATTAACGAGTAACATGGAAGTGTGGCTGTCTGGTGCACTTTAGGATGATACTCCTAATAAACACATAGAGAGAGAGAGAGAGAGAGAGAGAGAACATGCCCACACAGAGGACTGACTGATTGACGTTTTATGCAACATTCAGTGGTATTTCAGCTATGCTGTAGCGTGAACATTTCCCATTTTTTTAAAAAAATTTATACACCTAATGAGTTATAATTTCAATCGGAAACCACAGACGAAGTCTGCTTTTTAAACTTTGCATCTTCGCAAAATTTAAAGGTAAAATAAACAAAAAACGCCTGGAAATTTAAAACTTTATTTACTATATATTAAAAAACTATTTACATGTTTCATTATAAATATTTAATCAGATTGTTCAAATCAATTATTGAGTAAGAGATTTAGTTTTGTTTTAAATGCGTTTCGAAACAAGAAGCAGCAAAGAAGGGTACATTATTCATACATCCTATACATTATTACAGTTACATACCACAAACTTTACTTCAGCCTTACTTGCAAGTTGTGTGTGTATATGTCTATTTAGATGGAACTGATGTATGTAGTTCCAATATGTCAATGCATTTTTGGATTATATTTAAACTGACGAACAGTGATTTGAACAATGCAATCTGCACATTTGTTTCCGATGTTCACGAATACGTTGCGTGATTGACTTGATTCGATTTAGATGATTTACCTGTTTGTGTTTCTATATTATGTCATATTATTAAATAGCATCTTGTATAAGGTCGGCACACGTTAATTCTATTTGTGTTTTAAAATAGATGTTGGATGATTTAAAACTGTTTTCCTTGGCTATAGAGTGGCCTTGAACAAACATTAGACTGTCTATTTTCGGTATCTAACTACCCGTACCACACGAACATCTGGGAATCTGGATTGTCAACAACTTCGGCAGCCAGTTAATAACTCCTCTTGTCAGCACCCAAAACGCCTTTAACTAATACAATTTGTCGAGCGAAGACGGACAAACAACATAATAACCACAAATATTTGTATACAGCCCAAGTACTGAGATTTTTTTCTTATGTAAATCTTTGCATTCCTTTGTCACATAAAAAGTAAAGGCACAAACACTTGGTATACGGTGTATTTGTAAACTGTATATATAGCTGGAGAAACCATGTGTCGAGCTGCGGATTATTAAGATTTATGATCTGTAAGATAAGTCCGCTATGACGTTTGGCGGATTGCAGCTTAAACAATAAATACAATCAGCTCCCTGTACAGGATGTTTATTCTATCGATATTTGTTCTCTTTTAAGTGACAGATTGTTTAAACATACACACTGTCTTAGAAGTGGGGTTTGTTTTTCATGTAAAATAAAATTGGTAACATTTTTTGTAAGAGTGCTTCAAAAGGATGAACATATGTATATATATTCTTTCTCTGCATTTATAAAAATATATATCTAAAGCATAATGCTTTAGCCGGAGACGTTAGATTTTCTTCAAAGAAGAAAGGAATTGTATACATTATTGTAAAAAAACAATTGATTTAGTCACATCTAGTGGTAGGACAATTTTACAGGAAAATTTACATTTTTTTTTACTTTACTTTTAGGGTTAAAATAAAAACGCATTAAAGCTTCTAGTTGACAAAATATAAAAAGGGTGCGATTGTTCAAGAGCCCGTTTGTCGTTTATAACAGATCATATTGCTCGACGTCAACTAGGATATAATTTAATTGAGCGTTTTCTGCGTTGGACAATATGTAACGAGGTTATATTCTATAACATAAGTCGGACAGAATTTATTTGCAGCTGATGTAATGATCTAGCTGTCAAAGGACAACTAACCGCTAAATGGGCTAAAACTATTTATAAAAGGGAAATCGGAGAGCTTCTGTATTTTTCCCAGACAGAAAAAGTTATGAACTTTCCATTTTTGCCGTAAAGTGAAAGTTTTGATTTCCTAAAAAAAAATTTAAATCAAAGTAAAAGATTGCATTTATTATGGTTCCATAGTAAATAAAAACACGCCACAACATGCGCGCCCCAACTACGATAACTGCGCACTACTAGTTTAAGTTAACGAATTTAGATACAAATGCATTTGACCGTCCAAAGCGTTTTATTGACTAATTACAACATCTGGAAACGTTGTATTGTATATTGTAGGTAACGAAATGTCATTTTAGTGATAAATAGTGTGCTTATATTGTTTAAGCTTCCACCTCGTTTAGCGGTTTAAGCAATCTAATCCAGAATGTATATTTCGGTAAGCATGAAACATGTACGATATTAGTAGGCCTAGTGATGTAACTGTACATACAAAAATGGGTGAAACAATCTGGTAGATATATTATGGCGAAAAATATGACAAGCGTCTGAAGGTTGACACGTTTGAAGACTGATATGTTATATTACTAACAGCCAATGTTGTCAGTTCGTGTTAACGTACGAATTAATCATGTAAACTCTTAACACAAGAGGGCCAATAAGCCAGCTCATAACCACGGCGTCTCTATCCACCGCGGAATTCCACGCTTGTTGGGCGCTTGAAGGTGCGAAGTAATATTCTCTAAGTATGTTAATGTATTTCGAGTAGAAATGCATACACACGGTAGGTGGGATGATCTACTATTAACTAAATCCAGACAGGTCACATAACAAGACATTAAAAACTTAAAAAACACAAACAATATCCTCAAGGACCGCAATTCAAGTGGCTATGCATGTAAGAAAAGCAGAAGGAGTGACAGTGGAAATGGTGAATGTTTTCAAATTGCAACTTTAAAATGATGAATTAAGATTTTAGCAGTTTTCCTCTGGTAATTAAATGGGTCTGTTTAGTCGATTTTACTCAAACCGTGTCACCGAAACAAAATTTGCCTATCAAATATACCATACAAGTTAGAAACAATATGCACATTCAGGGAAATCATTATAAAGTAGAAATATGTGAAAGCCGAAAACAAACTACAGACCTTTTGCTAAAAAAGAATATTTTTTAAATCATCATAATTAAACAATTAATTGTCACTTTTATGTGTATATCTTAAGTCCCTAAATAGTGGAAATCACGAAATACGAATGTGTAAATGCGCCTAAAACATATTTATGCCCATTTTTAAATTTGGTATGTGCATATATAGGTTGATGACCTTCCGATGACTGAGCTAAGAGTATACATTTCTAGCTTTGCTTTACGATCATGATTATCGAAAGCATATGTCTTTCAGTCAGATCTATTCAGTTTCAAAGCATCGGGCAGTCTGTCCAAGTCACCTCCCTATGCATGCCAGCGAGCTGTTATGTCTCCTTCTGCTAAACCTTCATGGTATAAGCAAGCATATGTGTATTCACAATTATTGAGATACATTCTAAGATATATGGCGTATGTGTCGTGGAAATGGTCTTAATGCTGAAAATTATATCGGATTTTAAAGGTGTGGAGCTGACTTATTAGAGGCTTTATTCAAAATGCATATAACAAAAATTATAACGTAATTCAAAACACATAAAATTAGATATTATAAACAATAAAATAATCTATGCTCTTTGCGTCTACCCGATTTTCCCTGTAAACCGATTTTTGAAAATTTTGTGGTGTTGCCTTTCCTCCCTCGATACAAGAATGATCTCGAGTTAGCAAGTGTGGGTATATTTCTAGTTATGTAATCAATTGAGTGAACTTCTTCCATTCGGAGAATGTATATATTCTCAGTGTAAAAAAAAGCAAGCGGGTGGGATCTTCTCGTGTTCTTTTCCGAATGTATGCCATGAATCATGTTGAGCATTTACGTTAGCCGCATTCTGTGAATGCTTTTGCCTGGGCTGTGGTCTCTTTTGGTGGTAACACGGGCGGCGCATTCTTTTGCAGAACATATACTAACCGATTTCTCATTCTTCTTCTATTAATGCGATATATGTAGCCATATGTATATGTAGCGGTGACAAGTTTTCGTCCATCTCTTGGCGTTGGTTTAAACTGGTCCTGTGTTTAGGAAACACTCAATCTGATTAAAATTATATCTATGTTAGCTCCCCGGTATTATATTGTCGCAATGTAGATCTGAGAATATACTATAGCAAACAGTGTTCAATGACGTCAACTAGTGTGGGGTTCAAGAAGGGTCACCGTTTAAATTGTCCAGTGAAAAATCAGATAGCAGGAAGCTGTGGTAAAAATAGACGCTTTTAGGCTAGGGCAGTCCTAGGGGAATCTATTATTCACCAACCTTGGATTGGTAAGTGGCCCTCTGATTAGTCGACCAATCGACATCATTGGA
>JAVFBY010430931.1:0-14095 GCA_034781015.1 Tonicella lineata
GTGACTCGGACGTGACTTCATTGTTGCGTCGTGAAATATTTACGTTCTACGGAACGTAACAATGGTCTGCCAAACAAACTCTTTGATTGCGCATGCTCACGTCTCCAAATCACGCTGAATATCGCTTACGCCGAACAGGTCTATTGAGCAGTGCCGTTTCTTGAATCTCAAAAGTGCCTCACATCATTGAACACAATTTTATACGTGATGTTCCTGGATGTAAATGCAAGGTAACAAATGAGTAGCCATTTAGGTCTGGTTTTAATTAGATTGATCGGGCACAGTGACCAGTAAAGATTACAACAAAAACAAAAGGCTGCAGAATTATATTTGTCAACAGTTGACTTGATTTCCTAGAAGTTGACAAACTATGGGACAATTCATTGATTTTGTATTACACAAAATTTGTATTCTATACCGAATATTATACAAGAGTATTGCACAGGATAAATAGGAAATTCATTCAAATCGCTGAAAATCTTATGTGGACAATTTTACTTCATTACCTGAAAAGCTTACAAAATAACTAGAGAGAATTTTAATTTGAAATAGTTATCCTTCTTTTGCTGAAGTCTATTCATTTTCACTGCAGTTTCTTTTTACCAAGTTTAATCCAATTTTGATTATGGTTTATTGACATGTTTAACCATGAACTGGTTGCAGTCTTAAATGTTTGTTCTTTTTACATCCTAAAAAACATCATACATAACATTTAAAGAGACATGGTCGCCCAAAATAATGTATATTTGCGTAATTATAGAATTACATGAGTTTTACTTACTTTTCTTAAGAAGCAAAAATTAGCAGCTTTTTATTTATTCCACCTCCAACTTTCTAGGCTAAGTAAAAGTTTAGAAATAACTAAAAGTAATACATTTAAATAATTATGCTTTTAGAATATTAAAACAAAGGGCGGCAACTCCTGTTTAACAAGGCTTTGATTGACATTCATACCTTAGCATACAAAGGCTTGAGAGTTTGATAGGGGGAAATTCCGCTCTTATTCTCGCAACTGATTGGTATATTATTAGACCTCACCTTAGCGGTCTTCTTTGGTCGCTATTAACCATCGCCGAAATGTGATACAGTAGAAGCTTTTTGAATTGAGTGACAAAAAAAGGCATTCTAACAATACCTGTTGCCACGCCGTCTTTAGTTTGAGTTCGAATTTTAACATGATTTCTCTTTGCTCGTACAAACTAAGTACACATTAAAAAATTTAATTTCGACGGTAGTGTTTTAATTTATAGGCAGACACCAATACTACGTAAAATCTTAGCAATCTGATTTTATTGATAAAAGTGATTTTGGGCGAACATATCTTTAATATCACAGTACTTTTGCTATTTAGGGGTAACTCTTGTTTTTAGTTACATGTAGAACAAAACTGTGTGGACTAGAATCTGCACTGTGTTATTCAGAAATAGCAAAAACACTGTTAACCCTTAGAGCGCTAGTCACGACTATAGTCACGCTTAAACTATTTCCAGTCTAAAAGTTAATCAGACTGAAATTAATCTCCTTAAGTCAACACTAACACATCTGTAAGATTTGTCCAAATTTTTATATATAACTTTTCTATAAGAATACAACATAAGTAAAAATGGCAAATTTTAGCATTTTTCTTCCAATTAATTCAGCACTCTTATCCAGCATACTTATAACATGACAGCACTCCAAGGGTTAATGGTCACTTTCTAAACGACACAAAAATTATTTCATTTAATATCACATCAAAAATTTCCCACACATGACATAATATTTAAAAGTACAATAGATATTGTCTGTTTACATCAACCACAGACGCTCAACACTGCTACTGTAGGCCTACACCGAGTTTGTTAGTATAACATTGAGCGCCTGTACATAAACTGTAAAGCCCAAGTAACACAGTGTGCAAATGTTGAGTCGTGCTGCTGGGTAAAAAATAAATCACTACTTTACAATGTAGTAGACGTCATACAGTCACGCTGTCTGTCTCCAGTGTGATCTGTATAACATAATATGTAATGGTCTTTTGCATACCCAGCAGCGCGATTAGCGTCGTTTCCTGTATGAATTGGGCCTTAAACTATATTACAATTATTTATTCATAAACATTATTTCAACATATGATTATTACTTGATTATTACTCGAATAATACTGAACCTAATTAACCTTCATAACTTGTAATAATAATCTGTATTTCGGCTTATTTTGTTAATTTTCAGTATTAACATATTTTATGACATAATTAGTTGGATAAATTTGACAAAATAACTCATTTTGTTCAGTATATAATAAACGTTTTCTTAATATATAAAAAAAAAAATGAAATGTGGAAAATATAAACTACACAGGAAAAATACATTAACTAAAATGATATTATGTACTGCTATATCATCAGTTCACCTATGTAAAATAACATATAAGCACTATGTATGTTTGAATCTCAATGCTTTCAAAAGATTTTATTATGTTTTTCTGAATTTGAGTGCAGAGGCTCATCTCGATACCTGTCCACCCCTCTTCTAGACAGGTAAAATCAAGTTTGGGCAGGCAAAAATTAGAATAACAAACATGGGCGACAGGAAACGACTGGCAGTTTTTGCCAAATTGTTTTTTTGGGGGAGTGGCACTTCATTAATTTTGGTTGAAGGCTTGCACGTGTGTCTCCTGCATTTGTTTCGCCACATTGTAACAGTGGAGTGCCTTTAAAACATTTCCCACATTGAAGAAACTTTAGCGAAAGGCAAGAAATTTGTACAACATGATACCTACTGACAATCATTATTCAAAACCCAAAAATAAACTTTGTACAAGAGCAGTGTGACTCCAAAGAACGATAAACTCGTTTCGAACTCAATATTTCGGGGCTTTATTTTACCATCATTTATTGTTCTTTAGAATTCCACTACTCTTGTACTTCATGTATGTTAAAGTTATCAGTGGAAATCAAGGAATCCCAAGGATAAACCTTTACCTGAAAAAATTATTAACAAAAAAGAAACCAAACATATAAATAAACAACCCATAACAAAATAAATACAATAAAAATCACTCCCATCAAATAGTAGTATTTACGGAAAGGTATATTATTTATATCATCTCATGTAAATTTCTCAATATTATTTTTACATCTCTTAATTTTAAATTGACACAAAATACACATAAATAATTGATAAAATCTGTACAATATTTACAGGTAACTGCAGTTCAATATATTTCCAATATCTACATGTATATATTTATATTATATTATTTACATATCCGTAGAACACTTTCGCATATCAGATCTTTTGTCAGGGTAGCTAGCACCACAAACAGGGGAGATAATAACTTACTCAGCATGTAGGTGAGATAACATCATTTACCACATTGAAAGTACATCATGTATTTAATAGGCTGTCCTATAAAAACAGGAGAAAGCAGACACTTTATAGTATCTTGTCTATATTGATGACATCAGATGATCAACTCTCATGTAACCATCGTTTTTATGACATTTTGCAAGGCCATATAACCAGTGTTTAATTTAGCTGGCTTTTTCTCGTAAAAACATCTGTCACAGTACAAGTACAATATAGTTCGGGTTCTTTCTCAGCAATTTTAGCATACGTCAAATATTAAGAAGCTGACCAATAAAGTCAAAACTAATAGATAGCCAACACAAAAAAGAATTGGCCAACCTAATAATATTATCTACACAATACTCCAGTAAGATGACTGAATGAGTTTCCTTGTCACATGGCAGCCATCTGTAAAGTGTCATTCTATTGGCTTGTCAATCTTACAACAGTATCATAACCAGGCTGTCTTTAAAAGGATGGTCCTGGCTGCAATAACCCAAATGTCAGTTGATTTGTTACACTTTTAAATACTCAAATGTGTCGATAAATCAATCATTTATATTTTTATAAATCTGTGAACGAAGAAAAGAATTTTCATCTTTCACCTTTCTGGCAGCTGCCATGTGTGCACTGTGACGTTTTAGGTCATTGAGCTGTTCTATAAGCCTATATCTCAGTGTAACAAATCTAGTAACCTATTTATTTAAATATAGGCTGTGCACTGCATCGTAATACCGACTAATTAACCTTGGTTATTCGATTCACACATTTCAACAAGAAAACTTAACTGCAGGAATAAATACAACCAATAGCGCCCAGTATGTGGACGTTATTGCAGGCAAGACCTTTCTTTTCATTAGAAAATCTGCTTATATAAAAACAGCAGATATGCCATGCTCAGGGGAATTTCACCTTTAGGACGGCGTGTCAGAGTCAGTTGAAGGAAACCAGCCTTAACTTTACCAACAACATCAAAGGCAGGACAGGACATCCCAGCAAATCAGCTTCCTGATGCCACTTAGGCCTGAGAGCACCAGGGTATCAGGAAGCTCCAGACAACCAACCATGCATATAAATAGAGAGACAAATGACAAAGCTGCTGTTATATGACAGCCAAGCTTTCAAAACATGTATTCAATTCCCATCAAAACAAAGGCTGAAAGCATCAGTAAAAATATGCTTTTTAACAGTCAGTTTTTATTGGTATTAAAATGGAATCAATTTTACAAGTCAGTTCTACAATGTATATGGTTGACAAGAACTGTAAATAGCCACACAATTGACATTAGCATGTGATTGTCCAGTACTAACAACTGGCAACCATAAGATAAGGTAGGCCTGTGACTACAGCCTTTTTGGATGCTTAAGATACCGACATGTTTCTCTGTTCAATAAAATACTTTCAAAACACCTTGATCAGTCAAAAACAAGATGAATGGTCAGAGGGCTGTTGGTTTGGTACATGTACCACTTAAGCCCAGTCTCTGTTTAATACACACCAAGCCCCATGAGATGCAACTGGAAAGTCTGGTCCAGTCTTGCCTCATCGTTGTCAGTTGAATAACGTTGCTGGGATCTATGCCACACTGCACTGCCCATGTTTGATGACGGCATAAAATTGCTATACTACTCGGCACAATGTTTAATGATGTTAACTGTGATTAAACATGTCAAACTTGTTGTGACTGGTCCCGACAGCATGTCAAACCGACAAAACTTGTCCGGCCGTGTCGTGTAGGACGTAGTTGGTTTGCCATAGGCTTAAGGATACCCTAGTCTGACAGCAGACATATCAGTGTAATTCTATTCTGACAAAGATGCTCAGTTAAATAAGATAGTCTCTAAGCTATATGACGTATTTTATATATCTCATAATAGAGATGGTCAGTTGAACATTCTCTGAGCTATATGACATATATATCTTAAAAGAGATACATAGTTGAATAAGATACTCTCTGAGCTAAATGAAGTAGTATATATACATCTCATAACATATATACTCAGTTGAATAGGATACTCTCGGGGTCTTGGTTTTCAAGCTGAGCTATATGACGTAAAACATCCTTCTTTGTGATTATGCCCAGCAATCGCCTAAAACAAATAAAGCACACTAGATAAAGATTTATACTTGAGCACAAAAGACAATAACTATTAATACTAGAGCACAATAGATGAAAACTTATATTTGAGCTGTTCGGAGAGAACTAACATACTCCTGCATACATTTATTATTATTAAAAAAAAGTATTGAGCAGGGCTTCATAGACGTCAAAATGTTTATCACCCTCCTTGACATATTGAGTATTTTTTTGCTCCAATTTCCTTTTTTTTTCAGGTTTTAACAGCCAATCTTTGAGAATAAAGCTTTGTCTGTATTCACTTTATGTAAAAATGTTGAGTATTGCCTCAGAAAATGGCCTATATTGAGTTATTCACAGTCCCTATTTAGTTTTTCATTATTTTTTATCGCCTGTTACCGGAGTTAAAAACCGACGTCTATGAAGCCCAGGAGAGAAGTAAAGCCAATCTACTTTTCTGCACTCATAAAATGTAGTCTTCGGCAGAATGAAATAGCCATGCAAAACCTTTTGTGATAATAAGAAGGCTTTAAGACAGGACAATTTTACTGAAATCCAAGAACAAGAGGTGTTCTATTTTTCTTCAGTCAAGGGCCTTAACTCTGACAATAATGTTGTCAATGGGACGCAAATACCACATACCAAATATAATAAGCAAGGTCAGAAAATTTCTGTGAAATCTGTAGGAGGAGATTTCGAACAGATGGACGCACAGGGTGATTCCTTTATAAACTTTGGTTGTGCTGTATAATACTAATAATAGCAAAAAAAAAACAAATGGTAAAGTTTGTTTGCGGGGTGTAATATTAATAATAGCAAAACATAACAAGTGGTACAAATTTAATCCACTGGAAGTATGGCATATTCTTGCTTCTTGCAATTTATACACATTTTTGAAAGAAAAAAAGACAAACAAGAGAATATGACATAACTGTTATGGTGTCCATACCCTTGCTACAAATTTTGTAAAATGCAATCCCATCCGTCCTCTTCACTTGAAGAAGTCATATTCTAAGTTTGTAGTCAATCATTTTAAATGTTATCATGTTCAAAACATAGCAAGATGGACAGACAGATAGCATAGCCTACCAGTAAAGTGGCGAAGTACAAAAAGATAATTTTTTAAAATCAAAACCTACCCATTATGTGTGACAAGTGTTTGTCTTAAGCCCAGTTTACGGAACATCTCAACAACGGTCTCCATAGGAGTTTGATCTGTTATGGTAATAGGAGCCTGGGGAATAACAAAAACAAGCATCATATTTAAATAACAATACATGTTAATTTGTTTGTTTAATTGATTATTGGTGTTTTAACCCTTTGAACCCGATTGGCTGAAAATTCGGCCAAAACATATACCATTATATACCGAATGGCCTAATTTTCGGCCATGACATGACGGGATATCCCGTTGTATACCATGGCCGAACATTAGGCCATTCGGTATATAATGTTATATGGTTTGGCCGAACATTCGGCCAATCGGGTTCAAAGGGTAAAAAGTAATATATAAAGTATTTAAATCATATTTTTTTTCAAAATTTGTCATTTTCCGTCAAAAAGCCCAGGTATATAGCACTATAGGAAATATAACTCCAGGGTTCAAAGGGTTAAAGGGAGGCCTGAAATTGGGACTACTGAGACCCAAGCAATTTGACATGAGCTATAACAATTATTGATATCTTTGAATTTATTATATAGGTGTAGTGCCTAATGTCATATACTCTTATTTATTTGTGCATTATAAGTATATATAGTCCAAAAAACAAATTTTGGCAAAATCTGCCAGTCCATATCCTATCTTCCCCATGTTCATTTTTCAAATTTTTTGCCTGTCCAAACTTGATTTGATTTAACCCCTGATTGTGAACCTGGATCAATCCCCAAAAGCAATAATGAGAATAAAAAAATCTTCAGAGTGCTCCTAGAAAACTATTCAGTGGTAATGGTGGTGAATTTAACAATATTGAAGTACATGTACATGACATACATGTACAATGTATTTGGAAACTGTAATACTACGTAAAGTCGTTGAAATCATTATTTGTCGAACAGATAAAGCCTTATTTGAGGTGACACTGTCTCTGTAATTGTTATGTTTACAGATATTGGTAACGAGTAAAGATCCCAGTACTCAGGCCCCTATTACCATCAAATCTAACTTGATAGGATTATCTTCTATTGCCCTCTTTAATGACTCCGTTCAACCCATTCGTAAGTATTAGTTTATAAGGAGTATAAATAGACTGGATATGGCATGATCATTGATGTCACATGTAATTGTTTAAGCCGGTTGCTCCATCTTGAGTAACCCAAATTTGATAAGCATATGCGTGTAAAAACAAAAATATTTGAATGTCACGAAAATAACATCTTTTCTACACTACAATCAATAAATCTATATGTTAAACAAATTACCATTGATTAACAACGAATCTTTAAACATGTATACTTTGAGAAATCACGTTTATCAAGTACAGTCTTATATAAATATTGCACTCAGCAGAAAACCCCTTGTTTTGGGTCACTCAATATGGCTGATAAGCTCCGCCCACGGCTTCAAAACTATGTGAAGTAAGTCATAGGCTGATGTGCCATCTCCAGTCCATCCAACACCTTGGTGTGCACTTATCACACAATTATTTGTTCATTTATTTGGGTATTTATCCCAACTATTTCAATATGGGAGTTATGACGTGATGACATCAGAGCGATGTCCCTTTGCAGAATGATGTTGGCACTTTATAGGGCTACATGTAGTTTCAATTTGTCTATGGTGGATCCTTTTAAAATAGTGAAATTAAACTTGAAAAAATGAGTAAGACTCAAGTTCAAATTTTGAAAAAAAATTATTTTAAGTTGGTGTGTTACTTACAATAAACATTAGCGTTAATCTAGTTTATATTTTTGTGTCACTAAAAAGCCAATGTTGATCAGTTTAAAGTGTTTTAATTGGACAAGAATATTATGTGCCCTGGGCCTCTCGGATCTTTTAAAAGGGCATCAGGAAGCTGATATGTTGTGCTGTGCTGTTTTTTTTTGTGCTGTCCTTGCCGTGTCACAGGCCCTGTCATTTGAGGTGCTCAGTCCTATTCCTTGTTTATTATAAGCTTTATGTCTCATTTCTTTCAGATACCAATCCCTGTTCGGCCAGCAATGGAGGCTGTGATCAGTTATGTTTTGTCTTACCAAATGCTACAGAACCAAGCTGTGCGTGTGCAACTGGTGCTCTACAGACAGACGGACGGACATGTGGAGGTAAGTACAATTTTCATATTCTCTGTGTCTGTTTATTTTATCAGTTCTCTTTGCCCTGTATAATCATATTTTGTTGGTGATGACATAAAAAAAGTCAAATTTTTTTATATCAACATGAATCTTTTCAGAGTTAAAATTTTGTTATTTTATCAGTTGATTTGTGAGTCTACTAGAGTTTGTCATGATAAACAATTTGATTTTAAAAGTGTTTCGATTATCATTTGCAATCATCTTTTGGGACTTATATAATATTTATTAGTTGCTGACACTGTGGAAAAAAATCCTGATCAGAAAAATCTGAACCCCGGCGAGAATTGAACTCGTCTATCAACTAAGCTACCCAGTAATATATTACAGACAACCATTTATCATGATAAACAATTTATAATTAGGAAATATTTGAAGATAGTCAATATACTAAATCTAAACGGGATACTTTTGGGTTTCTCTAACAAAGCTTTCTCGCCCAATATTACTTAAGAAATTACCCTTTTATTTTTGTTTTGTAGATGTCGCCGAGTTCCTTGTATTTGTGACGGAGAAGGACATACGGAGCCTGCATCTGGATCCAGCCACTAGAGGGAGCCCTATCCCGACAATAACAGGCCTTAACGGATCTGTCGGGCTGGATTTTGATTATCTGGATAACTTTATTTATTTCACACAGGTCACTGGGAGAAAAATAAGTCGAGTGAGAAAAGGCTCTACGAGTGTACAAGACATTCTGGTTAATGGCAATAGTACAGGCAAGTGTTGGAACAACTTTAAACCTGTTAAAAACACACTTAAATTTAAACAGGCCTAAATATGAACCAATTTAATTTTTAAAAAAAAGCCATGTGAGAAAAGGCTCTACAAGTGTGCAAGGCATTCTGGTGAATGGTAATAGTACAAGCAAGTGTTGGAATAACTTCAAAGCCATTTCAAACGTGCTTAAATTTAAATCAACTTAAAAATGTACCAATTTAATTTGGAAAAAATAAGCCACTTGAGAAAAGGCTCTGAGATTGTACAAGACATTCTAGAGAATAATAATACAGACAAGCGTCCTAGCTAAACTTAACTTAAGGCCTAATTAACCAATTTGAATTCTAAGCTGGTTTACAATTCAGACAGTTCACTTAGCCACTGTAGAAGCCAGTTCAGAAGTCCTCTCACACAGGCAAAGATAAGCTGTTTTAGTTAAAGCAATATCATAAGGATCCGATTCTTGAGTCACTGCGTCCATTATGTATCCAGAAATTTAAACCTGATAAAAACCAGGTCGTTCACATGGTTAAATCTGGTTTAAATCACAAACTCAGATATGAAGAGGGGGTGTCAAACCTGCTTATATATATGTTTCACTGCTTGTGTGTTCCCATGGACAAGCATTGAAACTTTAACCAACTTTAAGCCACTCGGAATTTAAACTGGTTTAAATGTTGATGTGTAAACAGGCTTTACAATTTTAACATTTCAGTTCATTGAGGAAACAATAGTTCAAAACTTTAAAAGATGAAAAAATTACAATAAATATTTGGTGATAGTAAAGTGGTGGGCATTTTTTTAGTTTGAAAAATGTTTGGGTTGGTAGTGAAAATAAAATGGTGTGGTGGTGCCTGAAAACTTTTCAGAAATCAAACTCATTACCCTCAAAGTTGGACTGTCTTGTGTCCAGTCCTTGTCCTCTACTGTCCTTTTTTGTTGTTAGATGCAGTGAAGTTGAGGGTGGTTTAAATATCATATTACTGACCCTACCTTAGATGAGTGCAACAACCCTCAGTGAGACATTAGACCTAAAATCAAGCAAATAACAGTGGGTGGTTGGGCAAGAGCTTGTTGATGCCCTAGGGCTTCCTGAGCTAAATACCCATAAGCACATCGTTAAACCCCAATCAAACAAACCTAAGGTAACAAGAAAAGAATGAAAAAAAAATTCTGATAAATTTTTAAAAATTATTTTAACAGATACAGAAACATTGGGATCCCCGGAAGGTATAACGTTGGACTGGGTGGGGAAGAAGATGTATTGGACTGATGGGAAACTAAACAGGATATTCTCTATGGGGTTACAAGACTCCCACCCAGTTACCCTTGGGGTAGCTGACCGCCCAAGAGCTATTCTGGTTGATCCCTGCAGAGGGTAAGTATGGGTTGATTAGTAAAGTTTTATAAATGAGCAAGTTATTCCCAGGTTGTGTTTATCTAAAATCCGTGTCATCTTACACAAAGATTAAAAATTTACATGGCGGGTGGTTGGGCGGAAGTTTCCTGATGCCCTTGTGCTCTCTGAGTCAAAGAGCAGGGGGAATAGATTTTTTTATGGTGTTGTCTTTTGCTCCTTTTTTTTCTTCTTTTCTGTCTCGTCTTTCATGTTGCCAGTGACGTCAACGGTGGTTTCCTTCACCCATGAGGCTGTCAAGCCGTCATATAGGTGAAATACTCCTGAGTCCGGCATTAAACACATGCAGTCAATCAATCAAAATGAACATGTATAATATTTTAAATTTCTATGCACTTGTAATTCACATCTGCGAATAGCATCAATTTATTTCTGAAATGGTGCAATAGTTGACGCATAATTTTGGTAATGGAGATATATATGCCTTAATAAAGCTGGGTTTTTGTTATCTGAACAGCGTTCAATAAGGATGCAGATTAATTTGGTCAAATCTTAGACTTTTCCTCTGTGATAGTAATGGTTAATACAATTATTCTATAATTTATGTAATCATCAGTGAAGCTTTATAATGATAAAATCAGGTTATTAGGTAAAAAAAACAACAACATAATAAAATATTTATTAACTGCTGCACCGATAAAAGAGGATATTTGTTATGCATTGGTTAATACCATGTATATTTTCATTGGATGAGAAAGTAACCTAATTTCATCATTATAAAGCTTCACTACTTCAATATGAGTACCTAAATTATAGAATAATTGCATCTAGCATTTTAATATATCTGCATTTATAAAAAATATAATATATTTATTATAAAATTAGCAGGGGATTAATCCTAAAATAATAATTTTGACGCTTCGACAACTTACAATTTTCGTGACGATAATATAACCTTATACAACAAAATGTGTCCTTTCATTAATGGCGTTTATTATTATTAATTATTATTATTAATTCTTTATTTCAGACAAGAATGTCCATAGTACATAATAAATAACAGTACATAGGCCTATGCCACAAGTGTGTATTAGTAAACGTGACATGCACTCACGCAGGAGGCATCCACAGTTTGTTCACCCAGAGTTTTCTCAGGGGCGATCTAAAACGGAGATCCGAATTAAAAATACACAGCAGTAATCCATTACTGGACTTTTCAACACGCGTTTTGAAACCAAATATGGTTTTTCTTACCAGTTCTCCGAAGGATGGAACATTGTTTATAACAAACATATGGCTGGCACTACAATCACGTCGATAGTTTAAAAACCATCTGAAAGCATTATTGTACATTATTCGTAATTTATAAAAACACTTTTTGGTATATGAGCACCATAGCTGATTACAATAGATAGCGTTACAAAAAGAACAAAACAAAAACCTCTTGACAATCTGGGAACACTGATTAAACCTTCTTATCAACACTTGGATCATAGCCTTACCCAACTCAGATGTGATGTCATTTGGAATAACGTCATGTTATCCCAGTGGTGATATAAATGGTATTTGCAATAGTGGCAATAACATTTCTATCAGCGTGATATACACCACTTTTTCACTGCTAATTATATAATAAATTGGTTGCAGACAATATTTTTGTTAATACCATCTTCACTAATTACCATGCAAATAAAATTTCAATCTTTATTTTATTTATTAATTTTTTGTTGATTGTCACAGATATCTGTATTGGACGGAATGGGGCATAACTCCCAGAATCCTACGCTCAACAATGGCGGGAAATCAACGACAAGCGCTTATCTCAGATGACCTAGGATGGCCGAATGGGTTAACGATTGACAACAACCCAGATAAACTGTACTGGGCAGACGCAAGAAAGTAAGGTTCTAGTTTTAAGGAATGTCTGAAGTATATTAATTAGAAGTGTGCATCTCCCATTTAGGTCATGCCAAGGTCATTGGGGACCGGTAAGTAAAAGTGACGTCAGATTTCAGCCCACTACTTTTTTATAATGAAAAATGCTGTGCTTCATATCCTCCCCAACTCTGTGTCTTACAAGTCTACAAACTGCGGACTACTTGCATACTGTCAGCTATTGTTTTCGTGTGTCCTTTTTGTATGGATTTTCACCTAGCTGACCTGCTTAGTCGTAAAGACAGGGTATTTTAACTCTCTACACGCGACTACATACTAAGTTGTTATTAAACCTCCTACTGAATGTTAAGTATGGCATAAAACATTAAAGCCCCACTAACTAATTTTGCCAGCAGTAACATTTTGAAGGCAGAAAGCAAAATGCAGTCAATGAGAAATGCACCAGCAATAAATTATACTCAGTAGTTAAACATTTATATATGAGAGTTAAGGAGGATTCTTCTCAGTTTTCCACCACACAAAGTACTGCAGAGTAAAAAATGGAGACTGTCGCCATATAAGTGAAATACCCTTGAGTATAATGTTATTTATCACCAATAAAAAACTTTACCTATTGGACTGCAACCTTGTTAATGGGTGAAATACTCCTATAATAATCTTGAGTACAATCAAATAAACAAGCTACATTTGATAGGAACTGGGGCTAATTCCATTAGAGCGTGTTGGAAATAAATCAAAATACAAAGTTTGACTGAGATTTTGGATTTCTGTCAATTTTATGTCAAATGGATATGAAGCCTGAAAAATTCTGATAAATTCCATAAAAAGGAAAATTTGGTTATCTTTTTTTTTATAGTTGATCAAATATTTTTTTTTATCATTTCCAAATGTTGTATTTCAGAGATCGCATAGAGAGATCAGACTTAGATGGAAGTTATCGAGAGGTCATTGTGGAGACGGCCATTCATCCATATGCTATGACAGTGTTTGGTCACCATATTTACTGGACTGATTGGTCACTACGTAAGTCTTGAAACTGACCAAAGCCTTGACTTGTGGTCCTTGATCTATTGTACATCAAACAATTAACCTTTGATTTGTCTTCACAGTCTGGTCTCAGTGTGTTCTCAATGTCTCAATCAAATACAATCCATGCTGTTGTTGTATTGATTCCAGAAAAACACAGAGTGAAGAGATGTTGAATGATGCACGCTCACTCTGGGTTAAGACATGCTGAATTTCTGCTCATATTCTGTTACAATCCACAAAGCCCATAACTTTGCTTGCCATCTTTATACATGTATACCTACCTGGTGCATTCTGGTGTTTGTACACCAAATTAATGTTGAATACCTCATTCTCACACTACAACCCGCATATCTCCACTCCTGAGCCGTTGGATATTTACTGTTATTTTCACACGTGAAAA
>JAVFBY010431042.1:0-14090 GCA_034781015.1 Tonicella lineata
GGTTGCTTTAGCCAACCGGTTTGATCCCCTGGAGGGAATGGAGGTGGATGTTCCACCACCACCAGATCCACCTGCCCAATAAGCTCCGGACTCGGATTGAGCATCGAGACGGGATTCTCGGTAAAGCATGTTGTGCACTGTTTTGCGATTTGGATTATCCGCATGATTGCTTGTACACTCATTGATCGAAAAACAAATCGGTTTTTAAATAACTGATAGAAATGATTGACATAATTTTAAAATTTATCTGTGAATTTGTACTTTTATCTTAAATGATACATATATTGTAAGATTTTTAACAATTGTATCCGTCTAATTCAGTTTATTTCATTTCGCTTTTTGGTGTACGGCCTTGGATGCTTGAGGGTATGGTGCTTGTAAGGTATGATATGTAAAATTTAAAGTGTTTAAATGTTCACGCCACAGCGTAGGTGAAATATTGCTGAATGTGGCGTAAAACACAATCAATCGTTTGTTTGCGTTGCTCTGGGGAAGGCCATGAGCGCTTTGTTGCAACGAAATTTTGAAATGGTCAAACTGTAATGAGGCCAATATGGCCTCCTCCAAGGACTGACATTATGAGAAACAAATACAAATTAAAATTGTCACGAAACAATATTCCCCGGATACGGCCCCCGCAGTCAATCAAACCTCGGCTTTTCGACAATGGCAGTGTTCATTGATTTAGTGTCAAAGGTTAACTAGCCTTGTATGATAAACCAACATGAATAGTCTATTGTAGCGCCATCTATAATTACAAGTCTGTATTTTAGCCTTGTTTTGGTGTCCAGATGCATTATGGGAAGGATTAGGTAATTGAAAGTCATACCAACGTCTTCAGCGCCCTCATTTACATATGAATCCACATCTTTTTTGATAGTTTAAGTAAACTTTGAAAATGGGGCATTTTGATTGGCCCGATATAGACCTAATTTGCATAAAATGTCTCGTGATAAATCGATGCGCCTTGGATTGGAGTTTATGTGTGCAAAGTTTCAGTTTAATCGCTTCAATCACTTGTGATCCGTAGTCTTCTAAAGGATTTTTGACGTTTCAAAATGGCCGCCATGTGACGTCACAAAATTTCATAAAAAAGCGTGTCACCTTTTTCCACTTGGCATACACTATAATCTGGCAAATGTTGAACTCGAATCCTTCAGCAGTTCATGAAATGATTTTTTACCGTTTCAGCCTCGTTTTGGTCTCCAGAGGCATTATGGGAAGGATTAGGTAATTTAAAGTGACGTTAACGTGTTCAGCGCCCTCGTTTACATATGAATCCACATCTTTCTTGATAATTTAAGTAAACTTTGAAAACGGAGCATTTTGATTGGCCCGCTTGAGACCTAATTTGCATAAAATATGAAAATATCTTCTGATAAATCTATGCGCCTTGGATTGAAGTTTATGTGTGCAAAGCTTTATTTCAATCAATAAAGGCGTTTTTGACCCTTAGTCTTTTAAATAATTTATGACGTTTCAAAATGGCCGCCATATGACGTCATAAAATTTCGAAAAAAAATAAATCTTATTTTTCGCCTTGGTACACTCTACCATGTACCAAGTTTTGAAATTGAACCCTTCAGCAGTACTTGATATTTTCTGATTTATTGGCCACCCAAGATATTTCTAGTATAATAAAAAATAGAACAATATCTATAGGTTACGGAAGGCTTTCCGTATCCCAAATAACAGTTTAGTAACATTGTTAAAGCGAGTCTGGTGATATTATTACAAACCAAGTGAAAGTCTCAAGAGGGGGAGTGATAAGATACTAAAAACAGACCGGAACGGAGAAACAGAGAGAAGAAAAATAAAACATTCAGTACAGATTCGATCCAACATTGGGTATCATGACAGGGTTTGTGATATTTTGTGTGTAAACAGATCCATGCCAATTTAAAATTGAATACTGCCTACTTGGAAGGTCCATTACCTAGATCAGGCATCATTAGTCCTCTTCACATGGCTAAATTTAAATCGGATTCAATGCTAAATTGGCTTGAAGCCGGTTTGACCGTGGCCATCTGAACGCACAGTGACCTGGGGGATTAAAACTGGAACTTCATAAACGGACCTGACCGTAAGTCGGTTTAAATGATTCAAATATATATTTGTGAATCGTACTGGCACAGGGAAGTCAAAAATGACAAATCATCATGTTCAGAGTCAAGTTTTTAATGGACTATAAGTTTGAGTTGTGTATATATATATTTTTATAAATGCGGAGAAAGAAAATTTGACATGCTTACACCATATTTCCGCCACAATGCTTCGCTGAAACAGAAGTAGTAAACGATACGAAGTATACGACCTGAACTTTGGTCGTGTGACTGGGCACTTTATTAAACCGGGTTAGAACCAGTTTAGAGAGTGGTTGTCTGAATGGTTCTAATTTTAAAATACCGTAGAATTTAAACCGGTTTAACTTAAAACGGGTTAAAATTTGAACCGTCTTAACGGGACTTATGCATCCATTTTTTTTTCATGGTGCGCTAAAATGTTCAGGCCATTGCAGTTGGTGTTGAATTGGATATCAAAATGGGGTTGATTAGGTGAACGTTTCTCGGGCTAATGACGCTTTTGATTTTTATTTTGGCTAAGGCTTTTTATAATATCGTTTCACACAAAAGAATGTAGTAATGCAGTACTTTAACAATAATTCCATAAATAGATAACAGATATCGTATTTATTGTCCTGAATTTGTTAACAGTTGGCTTGAATCAGTAAATAAGCACACTATACAGACATAACTACAGACATTAAAGCCTTTTTAATTACTATCTATATTTCAGCTCGATAGGAAAAAATGCCTTAAACAGCTGAACTATATATTTTATAAATGCAGAAAAAGAAAATTTGGCATGCCTTCACCAGGTTTCGAACCAGGGACCTTTGGCTAGCAGGGCCAAGTCTCTTTATCAACTAAGCTATATATAGAGGCCGACGATAGAGTGACCCCAAACTAGCTCAGTATTGGGCATGCCCCTTTATCGTCACAAATGGTAGACCAGAAAATACTTTTAGTGTGTCTTTATAACCAACGTTAAATGACAGGGGACATCTGTATCATTTCGCAAATCTGAAAGTTCCTTGTTTTAACTTGTTTGTATTTGTTGGATGTGTCAAGATAGCACGAAAAAGGGATATCGGGACTTGGATTGGGAGGTGAATAAAAACTACCGATCTCAGGAAATATTTGTACAAGTTTTTTTCAAGTTTTACAATTACCTATATATCTGATTTCTCGATATTGATCATGTGTATGACGTCTAACATTTATATCACATTTACCAGTACACAAAATATCGAAGACTTACATGTACATCAGAATATCTAAAACCGCATATGCCTGCAGACAATCGCGTCAGCTGAATTCAAACTGCTGGTTATCATAAATTCACTTGTCAGTTGTCACAACATTCACTACCAATTGACTGAATTCGGTTAGATCGAAATATGCGGGAAGGCTGTATTTGCAAATTGTACGCGGTTCACGTGTTGTTAGTATATAGGCTGTCGGGATGTACTGGTTTTCACAGAGAAGAGTGATAGAAACGCAAGCGTATAGGCCTATCCAATTTACCCAAATAATGCTTGTGATAATTCGTCCTACTGCTTTGCATTAGATCTGTGTGTTTGTGAATAGGGTTAGATTGGAAAAATCCTTTTGCTGTAGGGAACAAAAAAACAGCGGAGCTTCGTGGCGAGTTACTTGATGTAGCGCGAGTTGGTAGAGAATTACATACAACACAAACTCGTTGATGGATTTATGTGTTGTGATCGAACCGTAAGTATGCAATAGCTTGTATCAAGTGGGATAAGTCATACTTAAGCCGTATCATATAACGATTCCAGTGAGGTTGAAGGCAAACTATTGGCGAGTGTCTATTATATCGTTCCCATGCAAGCAATGGCCATTGCAGGGATCAGAGACTTTATACGGATAGACCTCTAAGGTAGCCTAGAGTATTACACGCTCAGGCTTGTACATATTAACACCCTGCGAATTATCACACATTCTGGATAAGGATATGCGAGTTTATGGCGGATTAAATAGAAATATAATCGGCCATGCGTGTTTGTTCTGGCTTGATTTTGCTTCAGTGGGCACGCTCCATGCATGTGAGTGATTTCTTCACGAGAAAAAAAAAAATACCATCAATTCTGATATGCAGCGTATATTATACAACACGAGACAAGGTGATACAAACCAGCTGTTGTCTGGTATAGCTGATGATAGCACAGACGTTGTGAGAAACATTCTATACCTTGCATATAGGTGTGTATGATCCTATAAGCTGGGCAAGCCTTTTCTTCATGGATTTCCCATTATTCCAGAACGCAGGCTGTTGAATTAACAGTACATTGTTTATAGAGACCGGAGTCGGATTGTACTTGCTTCCAGTTGCCTGCGAACAGATGCAAATGGACCATATGTGTGACCCATAGATGAGCTTATGTTTCGGTGAAATGTGCAACTAATCAAGGCCACGGGTCTGGCACGAGTCTCCGAGTACTTCTTACTAAGCCACCTCATGTAACCATCTCCCCTGGCAGCGAATGCTCAAGAATGTAGACAAGTCCTCGTCTAAGGCCGACAGATAACATCAGCTTGAGGAAGAGATTGTCCCCCACGAAGCTACTCCCAAAACAGCTCAGCTCAACCATGTGGTTCTAGAGACGCGTAATTTGAATAGGCCTACCAATATTAACTATTCTACAGTTCACGAACGCATATACATATACACACAGACATACATCCACTAGTTCAGGACTGGCTGTTCTCCTTTTCCCTGTATCATGACAACGTATACTATACGCTTAGGGAGCATCTGACACGTGCTTTCACTATACGGAAAAAAACCGGGAAGATATGTAGTAGAGAATCTCGCGCATGTGCTGTGTCGGAGGTGAAAAACAAAAGCGTTGACAAGGTGGTAGCGTGTGTAGTAGGATTATCAGGGGATTAATTGAGGATTACCGGCAGTGAGAGCTAAGGTGTGTTTACATAAGGAACAGTGCAATGGCGGCCGTTGTGGAGTGCTGTTGAACATGCAGTATGAGGATAACGACGAGGACCTTAGCACTGGGTATAGCTATCATTTTAAGCTTTACCCAGTCTACTTGGCAACTGCTGTATAGTGGTAAATATATCACCTTCTGTCTACCCTTCAACATAGCTACCTCTAATTATGTTATTTTATTTTTTGTCATTTGCACCAAAATCATGCTAAATATACCCGTTGACTTAGTTTGTATATATGTACACGTTCGTTTAAAGGAGTTACAAATAATGATATACTTACATTTTTGTATATGTCTATTTCTATTAGTGGGTTAGATATATGAAGTCATTAGTCATTAGCTTTGGTGTGTTATTTAGTGAGATTGTTTTTCTAAAAAAATATAATAGTAAAGAATTCATTTGACCTGTTTATATGCCTTCACACTATATTTGCCTTTTTATAATTTGATATATATTTTTTATTGCCATCTCTATTAATAATTAAACACGATTTTACATGTTTTAATTCAAGCATAATATGATATGTCATGTATAATATAACCCATACTGCAGCCGACGATAAATGCAATTGACGCATGTGGTGTGTTGAATTTGTGTGTATATATTTTTATAAATGCAGAGAAAGAAAATGTGACATGCCTATATATTTTTATATAAATGTAGAGCGGAAAGAATATTTGACATGCCTCCTCCGGGAATCGAACCACGGACCTTTGGTTTACAGGACCAAAACTCACCCGACTGAGCTATATAATACTATATATATGGGGCATGTCAAATTTTCTTTCTCTGCATTTTTTAAAATATATATATTATAATGTAGAAAAAAATATGTTTACATATAGGCCTATTTATATAGATAAAACTGAAATAAATATAGGCCACGTTATGCAATAACCCTTATTTATAGGCCTACTCTGTTTCCAAAATAGTGAAAAATGATGCATTTATCTCAACGTAAACATCTGTAATGCTATTTGCTGTAATCAAATCGTGTGTGGTTTGAGACGTTCGTACTGTAGCTGATAAATCACATGTAGTGGTAGTAGGCTATGTAATGTTGTCGGTATCTGTTCAATCGATCTCCTTCTCGCTTAATGTAGGTTATGTGTGTATACAGAAACTAGACAGGGACTTCATTACATCATTAGTTTAATGAAATTTGAAGGATGGAAAACTAGTGGCATTTATTATTAGCTTTAAGTCTTCACATAAAGAAGCTTTCTAGAATACCTTAAGATAGAAAACCCATCATGTTTTTCTTCACATTATTACAAACTTGAAAGGATGAAATATTTTACTCTTTCTACAATTGAATACACAGAGAACTGCGTAAATAATAATACCAAAGATATTTTCAGGAATGGCGCAGAGACACGAGAGGAATTGTTCATGCTATCCATCAGCCCAGAGTAGATTTTCATTTTATTTTATACCGTCACAGATTTAAGTCATTAGATCTGTTGGAAACAAAACTATAGCCGTCAGCAGAAGATACGACATGTAGTGTGCTATGTAATCGTCTACAACAACAACACGCATAGTGTTTTTCGGAAATTTAGAACAGGCTTTCTCAAATCACAATTTTTTCAGAAACAGGGTGTCTCATTTTACATTTGCCTATCTTTCCTGTCACTGTGTTAAATTGGGTTAAAACAGGGTCCCTTCCGGTTCGATTGGTCTGGTTTGTGTCCCGGACTCACGAGACAAGCAATCGAACGCAGAACAGTATTGCCAAGTGACCAATCCATACACTCCGATCTAAGAGTAGTCTCGTGAGATTTTAGACCCTGTCGCGTTAACTGACACCCACCACAAGCGCCAGAGGCTTGTTTAATATGCATAGTATGCTAGCTTGCGATTCGCTAGACATCGACCAGCCCTATTGAAAGGAAATGAATCTCGCCTAGCCGTCGCTGATCAACTTCGTTCAATTGGCCGAGCGCCTTTGCGGTATATCAGACGAAGACAACCCACTGCCGATAGAAAAGCTAACGAAACATAATTATCTTCTACAACAAAATAAAGCAATCGGGTTAATTTATATGTAGCCTAACTATTTTGTTACTATCTTGGGACTGACCAGAAACAAAATAGCTCCTCTATGTCAAACAGTTTGGGAAGAATTGTCATTTATTGAAGTAAATCATCCATGTCTGAATTGTCCGACACTTTGCTCGCCAAAGGCTGCGAAACACCTCTGAAGAATGCTATCGAGTACCCGCTAGAGGTTCGACGAGAAGTCTCGTTCAATAGCAATAGCTAGCGAGTGTCAGCTGGTGTAAGGCCTATTGAGCATGCCTCTGATAAACATATACGAAAACCCTTGTGTTTCAGTGGCTCAATTTGTTCGTGCATGACGACACTATTTCTGTGTCGTGGGGTCCTTTTGTGAATGTCAAAGATAAATAAAACTGAATTAAAACCGAAAAAAAAAATGTCACTGTATTATAACTAACCCTCAGTCTGAAACCCGGACAAGACAAAACAATATATTAAAAAACAATTAAACTCTAATCTTCGTTGTAAAAATCACATAAACAAATAAAATATTGACGCCATGAATTAGAATCATGAAACACTATCACCAAACGCCAACATTCCATATTCTACATATTTACTGTGCACAGGAGTATAACATAAACAAACTGCCAACATTAGCATTGTACCGATATATGTAACTTAACGGAAATGATTCACCAAATGTTTTGAGTTGGTGCTGCCATGCTGAATATGATTGCTAGGCTTAACTCATTTCTTTCCATCCTTTGTCCAGTTTCCGCCGTGATTTATACTGGGCTACTGGCACTGGCGCCATACTGTATAATTAAAATGAGTTTAAGTAGACCGTTTTGGGTGAAACAATAATAAAATCCACTATGCTAATTAGTTATTGTGACAGAATTATCTGTTACCAGAAAACATGACATAATACTATAAATATCAATCTATTATACGTAAACTGATTATTTACAGCTATGGGATTGTGCTATAATCAATACAACATCATGTCATATGACTTAACTATGTAAAATCTACTTGTATTGGTGCATTATTAAATGTAGAAAACCTGAGATTAAAATAATAATTCTGTAGTCGAAATGCTGCATGCGGCTGCAGAATCAAGATTGGGAATATGCGATACAAAGTGTCAAATTCAAATTTAATACTTAATTATGCCAGTGATTGCTCCAAAGAACATTAGTCTCCCTATGCCACTTATGCCAACATAATATACTATAGTGTGACAAGTTTTTACAATAGTTATAAGGATGAAAATTTAGATCGAAAACCTATGATAAAATAATCATTTTGTAGCAAATATGTATTGAATTAGATTATCTTGGAGAAATATATGTGATACGATAAATGATCATCTTGTAGCAAATAATCAAAAGAATGCAGATTATAAGTTTGAAAATAAATTATAGAATACTCACTTTGCAAAAAGAAAATTCCACTAAAGTAGGTTTAAACAAATTCAATGTATTTAAATGTATATATAGATACTTTTGCACTAAAGAAGTTAAGAAACAAGTGACTATGTTTCGGTTCATATCTACAATGAAAAATTGTATTTGCATATGTCGGTGAGCTCAGTATAAAAAGCATCGCTGCTCTCGGCTTTGCTCGATCCCTTATAACCCCTGACTCGGATAAAAAAGAAGAAAAAAAGTCGTTTACCCTGCTAATTTTTTTTACGTTGAAATGTATCACATGGGTCAAAGTAAAATGTTCGGGATAGGTCTCGCGATCCCGGACAAGCCATGGAAGCCACAATCCCATTTTATACCTGCTTCAAGCGACTCGCTGAATACAAAATGGCAGCCTTTTTGCATTATTCAATTTGCCCTATATACTAATTTTAACTTTATGAAAGGTT
Source organism: Tonicella lineata (assembly GCA_034781015.1). Classification (NCBI taxonomy): domain Eukaryota; kingdom Metazoa; phylum Mollusca; class Polyplacophora; order Chitonida; family Mopaliidae; genus Tonicella; species Tonicella lineata. Next base: position 8,914 of record JAVFBY010431042.1, read on the forward strand.
TGTTGACTTATTTCTCGTATAAATGTCAAGTTTGAGGGCTAAAGAAAGTTTTTAAAGGCAAAACGTACAAACTACCACATAGCAAGGAGTAGGAAAAATCAAGGCACAATACAATATAGTGGGTGTCGGTGCAACGCTAGGACAAGGGACGAAGTGTTGGTCTTTGTCCTATACAATCAGATCTTGTGTGACTTGTTTGACAACTTTTCTGATGATGTTTTCGCCAGCTTTCTGTCAGTAAATGTGCTATACTTGTTTTACTTCGGAAGTGCTAACATTATTATATAGGGAAAGTGTTTGTGAAGACCAGCTGTGGGTTTATTAGATTTGTCCTTTGATGTACAGCCTCAGGTGCTCCATCTTGTGGAGAATTAAATTATAGATAACCTTTAATTTAAACACAGTACTATTCGTTTTATGTCACAGCCTAGCTGAATTACAGGTAAATGTGGTATAAAACTATCATTAATCTGTAAAAAATATAGATAACTGATAATTAAAACAAAAATACTACTCGTCGCTATGTATATGTGTATGTATGTGCACATGTATATATTTATTTTTCATTTACTTGTTTATTTGTATGTTACTTTGTGGAAATTAGTTAATATGGGTTTATAGACTTCCTCTATTAGCGGTGTCGGATTTATAGTCGGAACTTTAGAGCTTTCAAAGAACACGAAAATAAAAAGTTTAAAGACTTACCGAATGCAATTAATCTATGGTGATCATCATGCAACATCGGTATATAAAGAGTATGAATCTAATTTGATTTTGGGAGTTTTGTCTCCCTAGTAGTAGCTCACCAACTCTCGTGAAATACAAGACAAGCGATGGCTAGGCATGCCTTGATTGACAATTACACAGTGAAGAGTCCGGATTCCATGAGCTACAGGTTATAATTATCTAATTATGTCTTACATAATATTTATAAATGTTTATGTTTATTCACCAATAAAATATAATACAGATCGACATAAGCAGTCGTGGTTGAAAAAAAAATATGAATAGATATATGCAAACACAATGTCAATAGCAATATCAAAATACTTACGTTGCAACAAAATGTCATTGGCATTATACACTGGATACGTCGCCGAGTCATTTGGAAAAAGAAATTTCTCTAAGTTTGGCGGGATATCTCAGATGAAAAGAGAAAACTGATGTTTATATAGGCATCACTAAACAAGCTGACCAGATACGCAGTGGTTTTATTTGTCGGTTAAAGGAATATTTTTCCTCTCTGTACTTGAAAAGGATGGTCCTGGCAGCAATAACCCAAATGCCAGTTGACAAGTTACCCTTAAAATATTAAAATATGCCCATCATTCAATTATTTTAATTATTTTTTATAAATCCGTGAACGAGGAAAACGATTTTCGTCTTTCGCCTTGCTGGCAGCTGTCATGGTGTGCACTGTGACGTTTAAGGTCGTGTGGCTGTACTATATGCCTATATCTCAGTGTTACAGATCCAGTGACCAATTTCTTAAAATATAGGCTGTGCTTTGTGAAGTTTTACCCAATATTTAAGTCTTCGACGTGAAAACTGAATTGCATGAAGGAATATACCAGTATGTGGACATAAACTGTATTGCAGACAAGATCTTTCTTTTAATAAAATATGTGTATAAATCAGTGGATAGATAGTTATCATCCTGGCATTTAGGGCAATATATATTTCCCCAGGTGCAAGAAACAAATCGAAGTATTAGTATAGGCTTTCAGTAGGAAATCTTGTGTAGATGGATAGATAGCTTCATTGATACCTTTAACATCTATTGATTATCGAAATGCACTAAGCCAAACTCTGCCTTATATACATATGTAAATCCTTTGGTATATCGTTATAATACTGAAGACACGATAAGGGGATTAACGGCGCCATCTGGGAAAGGAAAGTAGAGGGTATACGATCTCCTGACACCACACCAGGCGCCAGCTGGGGGCAAAGATCAATCTCAACCATAGTTGTCATCCGTATCTAACTCCACCAGACTTCAATACTATTTAAAGGACCACTAACCGCGAGAACGTACACAAGTTGGGTGGAAGCTTACTGATATATCTATAACCATCTTCAAAGTCATATATACTAGTATTAAATATAGGTTTACCGTCCGACGCTATACGAAAAAAACCGTTAAAAAAAACTGAACCCAGACGAGAATCGATTGTCTCCCGGGTTCAGATTTTTCTGAACGTTTTTTTTTACTAATGTAAGCACACAATGTATCACTAGAATTACATTTCTTTACCTAAAATTTACAATGCAAAAAAATTATTCCCGTTTTTGTAATTAGTCAATAAAGCGCTCTAGGCGACTAAAGAAAGCGTTAGCTTAAACTAGTAGTGTCAAGTTATTGTGACGCTAATGTAGGGGCGCATGCGCATTGGATTTTTTTGTTCCCACAAAAAAATAAAATATTTTACTCGGATTTTAAAGAAAAAAAGGACATCAGTTTATTGCTAAAACTGTGAAAAGTACAGAACTCCCCATGTTTTCTTTTATAAGTAATTTTACGCCTTCTAGTGGGTTAGTGGATCTTTCACCATTAAGTCGTTTTCACGGGTGCAATTGTTTCGCGAAACAAGTTCAGTCGTAATATGGGACAGAAATAAAAAGTTGTTACATCTCAATTGAGAAATTGCCTTCATTAAACTAATAAAAATAACCGTACAGAAAAAAGATAAAGATGAATTTGAACAACATTTGTTGTACTGTATCCTTGGATTATGCAAAAATAAAACAAATAACAATTGTGATTACAAATGAAGCACAATTTTATAAACTTACTTTTTATGTAAAACGAGATTAAACTTTGAGCATAGTTTCTTTTACATGTATAACATTTATACATGTACTATGTTGTAATATCATGTACAATAGGTATTGTACTTTTACATATAGTATAAAATCTGATTCAAACATCATTGAAAAATAAAATGTTCGTTAAGTTTAAACACAACACATATATTGTTAAGCATACCTTCAACTAAAAAGTTACTGTTTATCAAAATGCACCAACCTATCCTGTCTGCAGCAGCCATATTGCCAAGACGTGCTCTTCAGCATCTAAACTTTGTAGAAAAAAGGTTGTATCATCGTTGTTTGATTCAGACTTATCTACCACAATCTTCCATAATCTATCATAAGTGTTTCGGATCAGCTAAGGAAGCATTATTTGAAGAAATTATGGATGACTACTTCACGGGCTGGCCAGACTTCAAATTGCAGTCGTACTCACTCTCTCTTCTATCGTACATTTTGTTGTACATTTAACTATTTACAGTAACTTGTGATTTTATATAAATTACCAAATGACGAGATCGAATTCTGTTAATTATTGCAAATTTCGTCCTTGATAAACAGTTAGATACAGGGCATTTGCCCACAAAATGTGCTCCCGAAATGATACTCTTGTAGAGTTTTCCCCACTCCCAGCTTATATAGTATAGTATTAATGTAAGGAATGAAGTGTTAATTGACTTCAAACCTCCGAGACGTAAACAAAATTCAACTTTAATGTTGTAGAGGATTTAACTTTGGCGGATTCTATAGCTTATTATAGCTACAACGATACTAGGAAAGTCTGTTTTACAGAGAGTGTTCTATACATTTTCTGATTGTCAACGGCTTCCTGTTGCATGACAATGAGGTAGTGACTGATAGTTACATAGTCACATTTATTTTTTCTGTTTATAAGACTGTTTGTCTTTCACCTTTATAACTGCGTGCCAGACCAATGGTAGGAGGAAACCACCCTGGTTGCACTGGGAACGTAAAAGACGAGACAGGACAAACAAATTGACTACATAAAAATATACTTCCTAATGCCCCTTAGGTCAGAAAGCACCGGGACCCCAGGAAGCTCTCGCTCAGCCGCCCGCTCTGATTATAAGAAGCATGTCATCTGATTGCTCCAGACATGCTGTATTCCTGTCCGGGGAAGATTGGCAAACCAATCACACAAATATCAATTTTCGAGTTTATCCGAGTAGATCTTGAGTTACATACATATACAGTAGAGCTGTGTAACACAGTACGCAGGAAACGACTGGTTTGTTTTGATATCCACATTAAAGGTGCCTATTAAAGTCTGGTAGGCCTAACTTATCTCGTGTAATCTTGGATCTACCTTCCTCGTGTTACTTGACCTCAAGACGTCATACTACTATCATGCAATTCTGCTTCCACTCAGCTTTTGTTTGTAAATATACGAAGCCAGCTAAAGGGGTTATGTCTTACATTTTGTTACCGAAAATTGCATAAGCCAAATGAAATGAACAGTCTATGATTGTCTTCATAACACTTTATAAATGTCAACGCACAAGATGTAATATGAATAATTTATATTATTTATTTGTGTTACCCATCAATCAGTTTAATAATATGTATTTTGCTCCTTCGTGGTGACATTGTGGCGAACCCTGGATCAGCTGCTGTTCCAATATTATCAACAGAACAATTACATGTCTGTGGTTTAAAGGATAAAATCGACGTGTTTTTGCTAATCTTAATGATTATGATATAATCGTCCTTACTGAATCAAACTTGAATAATACAATATAGAGTAATGACATTATCTTGCCAGGTTAATACAAACCACTTCGACGTAATAGATCGGTAGACCCAAGATTCTGCATTTATGCCTCTCAACATTTTGCTGTACGACGATTTCTCTATTTTGAAGAGGAACAGCTAGATTTTATATGGATAGAGATATTGAACAACACATGCATAGCATTTTGTGTAATTTGAAGATCACCAAAGACGCCAGTGTTAAATTGAAAGCATATTGTTAGAAATATGGATAATGTAGCAGAGAGTAAACAGATGACAACAATTTATAATAGTTGGCGATCTTGATAAAACTCTTTTGGACGTCACAAATATAGATTGTATCTCAGAGATAAAATAAATCGTTTTGGCTACAATCAAATAATAACAGAAGTCCCTAGGCCCGTTTCTGGCACTCTATTAGAGCCAATTATATTCTCTAACAATGTTTTCATAAAAAAATTCGGTTTCCTATCAAATTTATGTATAGTGACTATTGTCCTATAATTATATGTTAGTACATCATCGCCTATTCATATAAATAACAAATACAAACGGCTGTTATGAGATTATATAAGTTACACCCTTTGGTTTGTTTGGGATACACGGTGGTATTT
>JAVFBY010431153.1:0-14090 GCA_034781015.1 Tonicella lineata
GCCTTGCTATACAAGAGTTGTCGCCACTTTGATTACATTTTCCGGAAGAATATTTAAATCTTATACTTTTACATGTAGTTACTTCGAAATTTGTAGCCTAAAAAGTTGGGAGTGGAATTAACAAAAATCTTCGGAATTCTGCTTCTTGAGAAAAATAAGTATAAATCATGTAATTCTATAATTAAGCAAAACATACATCAGTTTGGCCGACCATATCTCTTTAAGTAATTCTTACCACAAAACAAGACATTTTACAAGAAATAATAAACTGCTCTTTGTGTTTGATTCAGGATTTTAAACCATATTTAATGGACGAAAAAGCCACTGTTGTTGCCAGTGGCAACAAAGAATGACAAAAGACCTAATAAGCAGGGCGCAAAACAACATTAATTTGGTGTTATGAGGCTGTAAGCTCTGAAGAGAACATTTTTTTTAAAAGACAAACTAATTCCTACAAAAGTGAAAAAAATTCTAAATAGTTTCTTCAATTGGAACTGTAATGGCCATTACTGAATGGCTTCTTTCTTTAGGGTTGTACACCCTACTTTAAGTTATTTGACTTACAAAATGGTATTCAAAACAATGGGTAAAGGAAACCTCCCTGAAAACATTGGTACCACAAGTCGGCTCCTTGAAGCCACTTAACCCACACAGAGTACCAGGGACTAAAAAATCATGAAAAATTCATACACAGCCGTGTTTATAATCCAGGCTAAAAATTCAATAATCTGAAGCAGAAGGGGGACTATAGCAACACAGATGTAAAAATAAATGTTATTATGAAGCACATGTCACAGAACAAAAGATAGACTAAAATAAAGAACAGAAAATAGTAAAATGAATAAAAGAATCTAAAAAAAGAAGGCATGAATAACTAAATAAATATATACTTGTAAAATCATAAAATTGACAATAAATAAAAATAATAATATCTAGCAATAGTTTCAATAGAATCTAAAACTTACAAATGATACCCAAAATGAAAAAATGGAAGTTTTAATAAAACATAATAAACCAGATCAAATAAAGAATAAAACCGTAAAAGATATAAATAACACAAACATATTCATAAAATATCATTCCAATTAAGTCATAGGCCTGATTTTTTAATAAGTACTTTGAGCTCAAAATCAACATTTATTTCACAAACAACTGTAAATGTATTTTCTTTATAAACATAAAGAAAGAAAAATTGGTATGCCAAGAATACATTAATTAAAGGTCTAAAACTCTAGTATTAAACAGAACTACAAAAGTAAGGCTCACAATAGAATGAGCAAAATTTTCTCCCAAGTAAAGGCTGTCGAAGCGTAAATATTGTCACACTTTAGACCCATTCACATGGGTGAAATTTAAACCATGCTTAAATCTAAACTGGTTTAAATAAACTAAGGTGGATTGGATTGAGGACCATTCACATGACCACTGCCTCTACTGGCTCTAAGTTGTTTCAGAAATGTTCACTTGGGCAATGTTACGCTAGTTTAGTTTCAGCAACGCCATGTTTGTGATCTCATTGCGACATTGTATATTGCTAGAATTTAAACCAGATCATAGCCATCTTTCTTCACACAGGCAATTTTAACCAGTTTAAATGTTAAAACCACATCATGCATTTGTATGATTGAAATTAAACCAGCTTAAATCTGCATTGTGTGCGTTCACAGGAACAAAGTCAAATAACTTAAGCATTTAAAGCAGTATGCAATCTTATGTATACATACATTCTTTCTCTGCATTTATGAAAATATATATTCAATCGTTCAATGTTCAACACCTACAAAACTTTAATATGCTGGTTTCAAGATCTTCAAAAGCCTGTAACATTATGCATCAACAACAAAATAAATTTATAAAAGTCTTTAACAGGCTTTCAATCAACTGTTTTCATAACTAATATCATAGATAATTTTCTTGGATAGATTTCAAAAGACTTAAACATTTATGTAAATATTTATTTAACCATTTTGGCACTTTGACAAATATATAATATTTTTTTAGAAGATGTTTAAGAAAGTTTACACGTATTTATAACATATTAACAAATTATCAAACAAATGTATAAACATTTAAATTAAATTAAAAGTATTTTAACTTGTGAAAGAAATGTACATGTACATGATGTTGATCTTCCTTTTACTGCAATAGACAATTTCATGAATAGTAGGCCTACATTTAAAATAACAACAAATGATGGCATAGACAAGGGATTATGGGATAGATTGTTGATATAAAGCAACACACATGGCCTATATGTTAAACATATTGCAGCATAGCACGAACAAGGTCTAAATGTTATAAACTATTATGCTAGAGAGTTGATTGTATACAAATTTTAGAAAAGTCTTCTTAAAAAATCTTTAAAAAAATTTTGCAAACTTTTTATGCGAGAGAGGTTTAACTATGAGTGTACGATAATCAAAGAGCCTGTTTCTGAATCAATCTACCCATATTACATACATTCTCCAAGTCATGAACTCTCACATACATGTAGTGACATTATCACAAAACGCTAATTACATTTATTGTTTTCAAGAAATGCTTATATTTTGGCTTGGTATTTTTATGCTAATCAACAGCAGCAGCTATCTACAGACCTTTCATAAATCTGTAAGTATAGCCGTTGCAATCTGACTGTTGATATTCTTTGCTGTATGTAGTACTCAATATAACTTCACTTACATTATGCAGTCTCAGGCTCATGTCAAATCGAGCTGACTACTTTTAACTCAAATTAACTGCACAAGTTGTTGCATATACATGTAGTTGGGTTGGAGTGACATGATACAAAATATAGCCAATAATCATCAGAACAAGTTTATTCGTTTTTAATCACAGTTCAATGTTGTTAAATGTAGTAAGAATTGAGTATAGAAATTTGTTCATGCCCGAGGTAATTGGAACATAAATCCTCCACAACTTAATAGACCGACTAACCAGGACTTGTTGAGAGTTGACAAGACATACCAGTCATCTAGACTCAAATGTAAATAGTTTGGTGTGACATAAGCTTTGTGGGTGAAGGTTAAGTCTAACTGTAGTTTATAGAGTACTGAATGTTATTTCACTTATGTTGATGTGGTTGATTGATTTATTAGGGTTTAAAGGCGTGCTTAGGGGTATTCACCTTTGATGGCCTGCCAGTCAAATCGTATAGGACGAAACCACCTTTGACGTCACAGGCAACATTGAATACAGGAGTCACAGACAAGAAGTCAGAACAAATCGGCTTCCTGATTCCCCTTAGCTCCGAGAGCTGAGCCCCTGGGCTTCAGGAAGCTCTCACCAAACACCCGTCTTAAGGCAGGAACACACAAGGCGAATTTTGTTCGCTTGTTGAAGCGAATTTTATCCGTCAGCGAAAAAAAATCGCCGCCTATTTTGGGACACACGGGGCGTATTTTTCCGTCGATGAAGCAAATTTATCAAACATGTCAGATACAAGCACATTTTATTTGCTTGTAAAATCCGCCGCCGCCGGCAGGGACACACGGGGGGGAATTTCTAAGCGAATAAAATACGGCCGGATAAAATTCGCCCCGTGTGTCCCTGCCTTTACAGGTACATGTTAGTTAACAAGACAACTATAAACTGGGTCAAACAAAAACAGAATGCTTAAGCTTTCTGTTAAAGACACTCTTACATTTGGTTAAGCTTATCTGGGAAATGAAGGGTTACTCAGAAGTATACTTAAAAAATAAAATTTGAACAAAAGTTTGTAAAGATTTGCAGGAAAATGTAAAGCTTTCCTTGAGCATATTAAATAAAACAAAGCATTAAAATATTTATGTAAATAATATTTTTGTATAAAAATGTACATGTATGGAGGGAAAATACAATGTAGCTCAAATTTGTTTAAATTGTGTATTATTAAAAAAAATAATGTGTAGATATTTAAGGATTTCCAGTTAAGTATTTATACAAGATTAAATTGAGCTTTCAAACAAACTTGATAAATTTATACCAACAACAATTACATTGGGAGTTAAATCCTTCTAACAAATATTGCACAACCCCAAATTTTTCCCAGTTGATATTAATGACTTTTAAAATAAAGAATGCTATTACTTACATTATGTCTGCCATGGAAATAACTACATGTATAACGACAATAACCAAATCTTTCAACATCCCATTATTAAAAGATAAATATATAGAATGCCTCAATATGACTTATGACAAAATGACATTGTCACTTTAGGAGGGTCAACTCTTGATTTTTAACATGGGTGGTATACACAATATTGCAGATTATGGAATAAATCATAACAAAGTTTGATGAAATTTATTTATCTAGGTACATGTACATGTAGCAATATTTTTTTTCTCAAAAGTTAGAAATGTACAACTATATTTTCCTGTAAACTGACAACCTGCAAAGTTAAAGTATAGGTAGTTTGCCCCACCTTGTCTTAAAGTGACAATGTCATTCCACAAAATGAAATGTTGTAATAACAATTTAACTTGCAACTCTCATATTAGTATTGGAACAGTTGCCCTTTCGTTCAGATTGGCTATATTATACTCAACAGCTTGAGTCATTATCTCTATGCACAAATAATGAATGAAGCACAGACGCTTATAAGTGACATCAAAGCATCTGTGTTATTAAAATATTTCAGTATTAAAGTCTGAAAATCTTTTTAAACTGTTGATGAACATTTTATGATTTACACCGTATCTGGAATAGGCTCCCCTGTTGATATCCTGAGAAAGCCCCGCAGGAAGTTGTAGATAGAATAAAGGGTTGCCGTGGTAACGATGGCAAGTCCAATGGCTGATGAAAGCTGAAAGCAAATAGATGTTTGTTTTATATTTCATGTAGTGTTCACACTATTCTTAACTAGCTTACATATATTTATTTCATGAATTGATGCTATCTCTACCAGAGTTGTCTAATCTTTGACTGTCAACCACTGATTGATCAGTATGTACAGTACACCAAATAAATAACCTAATGAAAACAGAACACAGTGTCAACACAGTGTTGACACGGTATCTGCACTGTGTCTGCTACAAAGACACAATGTGTTTCATTTAAAATCCTTATTTTTCAGGATATTTCTATTAAATTTTACATACATTATCTATGAGATATGTGACCCGTTCTAGCCAAATGAGTCGGAAGTCCCAAAGCTATAAATTACGCTGAAGGCGATACAAGCTTAAAATGTGTGAAATGTTTAGTTTTTGTTTTTTACCATATATCTTTGATTTATAATGTTTTCTAAACAAATAATTCTCAAACTGGTGTTTAAATGCATGTTATCATAAATATTTATGATTTAGTGAGGCAAGTCTACGTAAATCTGTGCTAATTTAGTGAAACAATGGCCTGTTTTCATCGCAAAATTAAAAAACTTCTAGTCAGCATATCGACACAGGGTTTCCTGAATCTGAAACTATGTCATAGTCTCGTTACCACTATATAAATAATGACAAATGTGAAATTTCCCCCAAGTGACTCATTTGGCTATAACGGGTCACATATGTTATACATTTTAAATATATTTTTTTTGTTTTAAAAGGAGGATAAATTATAATAAAATGCAGAACACTTAACAGCTGACTTGAACACAGTGTTGACATGGTGTCAACACCATGTTGGCCCTGTCATTAGGTTATTTATTTGGTGTACTGTATACATGTAGATGAGAATATCTCATAAAAACTGTCATGGTGGCCATATAGATGCCATGAATTTGGCAGAATGCAATCCCAACCGAGTTTAAACAGGTAGAAGCTACATCTAAGTTTGAACTAAATCGGACAATTTGTTTTCAAGTTATCGTGTTCACATTAGACAAGCTAATCGGGACGAACAGACTGAAGTGGCGGGGGGCAAAAAACATGACACCAGTGACCCAAAAAAACAAAACAGGCCCTACTGATGCCTCTTAGCATCAGGAAGCCCAACCACTCACAATAAAGAAGATTTTGAAAAAGGAAGCCTACAATGTACGTGAAGATATTTGCATGTTACTTGCACACTTTACAGTACAAGTACACCTGTACATCAGGTAAAGTGCTCAAATATTTAGGAACTGGGTAAAACCACTGTTAAATAAATTTGACATTAAATTTTCGATTTGGTAAACTTTATGAACTTACAAGTATCATCAAATGGAAATGTTATCGACACAAATTGTATCTGCATTTTAGTTGTAGCTTTATCTTTGTTTATTGATGGATGTGATTCATGTTATCAAACAAAGTTTCTTACTACATGAACAGGCCTGTGCTGTAGGGAAGAAGTGACCCAATGGGATCTTCCGATGGTTATGCAAACTCATTTTAGGAGGACTGATTTATTGGTGTCTTAAATAGTTTGCAGTGTTTGTCTAAAATTGCATTTTAGTGCTGATATTGTCTCGTATACTCGAATGAAGTTGGTATTTATAATTTTAATTTATTTTCATAAATGCACATTTATGTAAATTATTTCAAGGTGCGAAATTCACGACGGCATCAACAGCAATTTAGACGGCAATTTGGTCCGTTTTGACACTACCAAACTCGATTGCTTTTTAATATATTTGTGCACCCAATTTTTGTGACCCCTTTTTTCGGATGAATTTAAGAAGGTTAAAGCTAGCTGGAACATTTCAGGCTTTTTAGAAACAATTAACCGAATACAGAAAACGACAAAATGGTTATCCGTAACTAGCACGGCAAGGCTGAACACATTCATTCATCAGGGGTTCTGTGCTAAAACAAAAAATTAAAGTGCCCTAGTACTTCCCAGATCATGCTGTACCTTTATTCAGAATAATCAAATGTACATGTACATAACGCTCACAGAAAATCAATTTAACTTTTATGCAACAATTGACAAGATTGGAATGGTGTCACTAACCACTTGTTCGGAGACACATTGTATCACACATTTTCCTCAATAATTGCAAAATTCTCATCTTATGATATTATGCATGATTTTTGGATGGAGGGGAGTCAGGGGACTTTATAATTAACACTCCTAATTCAGAATCATGAGAGAAGTTATGCCAAAAGAGTTGAAGGATATTTCGATTAGGAAGATACATGTAGGCCAACCTGTGTCAATTAAAGCGGCATAGCCGTAAAATCTTTCAGTTCCATCGTCATGTATTCTTTGAGATATCAGTCGGAAACAAAATCTTTTTTTCAAGTTATCTTGGTTATTCTTGTCCAAAGCTGTCCATTCATATTATAGGTTGATTGATTGATTGGGGTTTAACGCTTTACTCAGGGGTATTTCACCTACATGTATATGACGATGTGCCAGAACCATGGGTAGAGGAAACCACCGTTCACGACACTGGCAACATGAAAGACAAGACAGAATAAGGGGGGAAAAAGCGGGGGAAAAAAGGAGCAAAAAAGATACCACAAAAAAAACCTTCTTTCTGATGCTACTTAATTCTTAGAGCACCAGGGCATCAGGAAGCTCCCGCCCAACCACCCGCTTCATATTTTCTCACCCATATCACTTGCAGATATTTGAAGTTTTAATTTTTATTATATATAAACAAACATACATTGTATTTCGGTGAAAATGACAAGAATATATAGATCTATAAATTCTGTAGAGTGTTGGCCCTGTTAGCCAAAGGTCCTGGGTTCGACCCCCGGTGGAGGCATGCCAAATTTTCTTTCTCTGCATTTGTAAAAATGATTCAATTTAATGGGTGCGTTGACGGACGAAAAAATTACTATAAGCTTATGTGCAAGCCCACCTTAAGCTGGTTTCAGCTGGTATTACCGGAAACAGTTTATAACAAGTAAAAATCACAGGCACGATCAAGGGATTATGTACTTTCAGTGTCATAAAATCTACCGGCCGGTCGATCTGGCAGCTCTACAAATTTACCGGCCCAACACAAAAAGTACCCGGTTTTGACCGGCGTTAAATTCCACCCCTGATGTTGTTGTGGTTAATTGTTTCAGCTCTATAAATCAGTTGTTTAAAACCCATACACTAATTTCGCCACTCTAAATAGTGGTCCTTGAGTTATAAGCCCTTTTAATTTAAAGTTTGTCACATTTTTACCAGTCTGTCGGACTGTCTTCAATGAAAATCTACCAGTCTGTCAGAAATTTTACCAGTCTCGGACTGACGGACAGGTGCTAAATTCGAACCCTGGTTATGTTTAATCTGTTTTACACATGGTTATGATTTTTTACCTCTCACACCTCAGTTAGCCCAGCAAAACATGTAATCTCCCAGTCACCAATAATTGTTTTGTGGGGAGATGCTGAGGCAATACAATGATTAAAAACATATTTTTAAAAATTGGAGCAGGTGGTTGGACTAGAGCTTCTTGATGCCCTAAATATAACTGAGCTATAAAGGGGCATCAGTAAGTAAGGTTTTTTGTGGTGCCATGTTTTTTTAGAAATTATGTTCTTAATTATAAAATTAATGTCTGTTGGTTTTACATGTACTTGTTGTTCAGTAAAAAAAGGAATCAATTTTTTTATAAAAAAAAATTAAAACAATTATAAGAAACAAAGTATACTGTCTTGGTATATACTACCTGGAAAGAAAATGCTATATAATTGAATGATATATAATTGAAATATCATTCAGTTAGGTTGCAGCATCAAACATAATCAAATAAAATAAACCTAATCTCTTTAAAAAAATCTGGTTTTTGTTGTAATTCCTTCCAGTGTCAATAACGCCTGTTGTCCATAGTTGCATGATGTACAAGCAAGTTGAAGTTTTAGGCTAACGGTTTGTATAGGCTACATGTGCTTGTAAACATTTGACAGGTTAATGTTTTGGGTTAAAACCTTAAAATCAAGAAATTTATTTCTTAATTAGGAATGTCAGTTGCTTTTACTTGTTGCTTACTAAATGGCTATCAGCATTGTTTGGCAGCAGTAATGTGAATGGCTAGAAAGACTTAAGATAGAATCAAACTTTTATAAAATAAAAATTCTAAAAATAAATTAGAAAAAAAAATATAGTAGTGCTATATAGTACCCAAAAAGAAAATGTTCTGTAAGCCTTGAGGAGTCCTCAGAAAGCTACATTTGTAAAAATTATAATTGAAATATCATTCAGTAAGCTTACAATATCAAACAAATCTTTTAGAGTAGGAGGCTACCAGTGAAAAGTAGTCGGATACCATCAGAACAAATAACACACAATACATTTATGCTGCCTCAAAAAGTTCAACGTAAAAAAGAAGCCAGCGACCCATGCTATTTTTTCTCTGAGTAGACTGCTGCTGGTCGCCGGTAATTGCCTACTAAGGAAACCCCTGAAACACTATGTAAAATTAATCTAATATTTATGTAAAATTAATCTAATATTTTGAAAAATCTAATCTTTGTTGCAACTTTCAACTCCTTCCCATTTCAATATTAACGACTGACTGTTACAATGGTTTAATCCAGTCAATGAAGAGAGAAAAAACAACAGCACTTAAGTGCTTTAGAGCAAATTAACCTTGGTGAATTGAGTGTTATTAATCTGAATGCTAACCCTTCCTCTTCGCTAAAATGGTGTGTGAAGCTTAATCTCTTAATTCATGGTTACAATTGCTGTTAACTGGCTGTTTACTTGGCTGGTATAAATAGTAACAGTTGAAGTTTTAGGCTAGAGGTTTCACCGTTTGTATAGGTCACATGTTCTATAAACAGGTCAGTTTTTGGTTCGATTCTGAAAACCAAGAGATTAAGTTCCTTATTAGGAATATCTGCTATTGTTTTTACTTGTTGATCACTAAATGATTGTCAGCGTTAAGGTGAATTTCTGGAAAGCCTTAAGATGCAATCAAAAAGATGCAATCAAAAAATAAAAATAAATTCTAAGCAATAGAATATACTTTGACTTTGTATAGAACCCAATAAGAAAATGCTAAATGTGTATGTTGGAGTATGAAGAGTGAAGAAAGGTATATACATGTACATATGACTGAGATGTCATTCAGTAAGCACATAGTAACAAATGCTAAGCAAATAAAACAAATGTAATATTTTTGAAAATCTAATCATTGTAGTAATTACTTGCAACGGCTGACTGTTTTTAATCCTGTTAATGAAAAAAAATGTTACTTTTTGAAAGTGCTTCAGAGCAAATTAACCTTAGTGAATTGAGAGCCATTGAACTGAATGCTAACACCTTCTCCTCCGCTAATCTGGTGTGAAGTTTCATCTCTTAAATGGTTACGACTTCTTTTTTACCTGTCGCACCTCAGCTAGCCTAGCATTAGCAGCGTTACATGTTATCTCCCCAGTTACCATTAATTGTTTTGCGGCAAGATTTTGAGGCAATAAAATGATTAGGCCTTTTTAAGAAAAAAGTGAAAAATGTGATGGCCTAAATTTTTGGCTGTTTCGCGAAGCAGAATTTGGTCTGTACAGAATGGTGAATTCTGTTGGAAGGCTGTTTGGCTGCCTGTTACGGGCCAAGTTTGTGCCTGAGGTTTATATAAGAAAACATTTTTTGTTAGAATCTTAAAACCATGTAATAATAATCGAGGACTTGTTGGTCACAGGAGCTTGCTGGTGCTCCTTGTGATGCTGCATGTCATGAGTCTGTCTTGCCCTGTCCTTGTTTGTTGCCAGTGATGTTGACAGTGGTTCCTCCACCCACTATGCTGGCACACCCTTGTATAGAGATATACCCCTGAGCTCGTCATTATGAACAACAAGCAGATAAATCGTGGGGACCACCAATTTAATTAAGTTGAATAGCCTTAAGATGGAAGCAAACTTTTTATATACAAATTTAAGGAAATAAAATACAATGTATAATACCCAGCACACAAAGTGCAGAAAGAAAAAAAATACCAAGTACAATCATGTTCATGTGAAGCTATGTGAATCCCTCAGAAAGTTATAATTGAAATATCCTTCAATACAGCATCAAACACTAATCAAATAAAATAAATCTAATATTAAGTTGATTGATTTTTTTGCTCCCGTCGCCACCTTTCTCTCTGTGCCAATCTCACTATCACTCACTTAACACTATGCCTCAGTGCCTCGCTACGACGAAAGGAAAAAAAGCTTGCAGAATAAGCATTAATGTTTAATGAGCTGCCGAGCTTTTATTTAATTACGCCGCCAGTAGACATGAATAAGATCAGGTTGTGGAAAAGCCTTGCTGATCTCGGACGACTCATTCTGTGGCTTACCATTTATTACCTGCAAAGATTATTCTATATTTTTTTGTGTGTCCAGATCATAAAATGGAATCTAAAAGGAATAGCTAAAATTAGTTTTGATGTAGAATAAAAGAAGCCGTATCAGAGTATGATATGTACCCATAAGTCAGTTAAAATGTTAATGTTTTATTAATGATATGCTTTATAATCAAGACTTTATAGGATTAGATTCAGTTGTAATAATCTAAATGTAAATTATATCTCTTACTCGAAGTCTCACAAAAGACAATATTTGACTTTATTAGAAAGCATAAATTATATGGTTGGGATTGACTAGACTTTTCAACCTACATGTACGGGCTGTCACTTCATTTTTTCAATAGTTTAATGTAAGCAAGATCTTTGTGCCAGGATGTGCTAAACCCCCTTTACTTACATACAAGGTCTTCTGTTGACATGGGCGGGTGGTTGGGCGGGAGCTTTCTCGTGCTCTTGGAGTTAAGGGGCATCAGGAAGTAGATTTTTTTTTGTGGTGTCGTTTTTTGCTCCTTTTTCTGTCAAGTCTTTAATGTAGCCAGTGATGGGAACTGTGGTTTCCTCCACCCATTGGGCTGGCACACCATCATATAGGTGAAATACCTCTAAGCACGTCGTTAAAAACCCAATCAATCAATCAATCCTGTTGACATGGGGTTATCCTGTGGACTGCAGAGATCGTGGGGTGGTTTATATGCAAGGTTTCTCCAAGCACCCAGACCAGCAATGCAAAGTTGCCATATACATGAACATGTAGGTAAAATAACCCTGGGCCGATTTTCACAAACTAGCCGCCTTAAGCTAAGAAGATTTTAACTGTCATGGCAACACATACCTTCAGTACTGGTCGTCATGGCAATTAAGGTCACCTTAGCTTATTAAAGGAGACTTCTTGAAAGTAGGCCCAGTGCTGTCATGTCTTCCGGCATACCGTAACCTAAACATTGGTCGTC
Source organism: Tonicella lineata (assembly GCA_034781015.1). NCBI lineage: Eukaryota > Metazoa > Mollusca > Polyplacophora > Chitonida > Mopaliidae > Tonicella > Tonicella lineata. Next base: position 12,089 of record JAVFBY010431153.1, read on the forward strand.
TAAATTTAGTTTAGTTTACCTTATCATTTGTCACTCCATTGCTGAATTTTTTAATGCATTAATAGCATGCAAAACCGCACAATATCTTTATAACACAAAATTCATTTCATGTTCGAATTGTCTAAATCAGTAGCAAAATGCAACAAGCACTGCAAACCTATAAATCGGTCCACAGGTACGTTACTTGACGGATCTGTAGGCCTATAGTTACATTCACTCCTCGCCAGTCTGTGTTGCCTCCTGGAGCTTTGTTTCCCTTTTCTACCAAGTCTGTTTGGCTTAAATTTGTTTATCAGGAAAACAATTTTTGGTTGAGGATGTATTAACTTTATTAGCCACTGCATGGTATTAAAGTTTTAAGAATTGATGTTGTGGCAGCTGTTCAGTTCTACGCATAAACTTCAGACACGGAGCCGTGTATGACGTGACGTCACATGACCCCTTGACCTTTACTTCATTAATTTTCTGAAAGTGGAGATGCAGTGTTTTAAAAAATGCTTTTTCGGGGGCATCTGTGAAGGATTTTTAAAATTTTTTGAATGGATATTGAATAAAGATATAATAGTGGGCCTGTATGAGTGTTATTGATATGTTCATAAATCCTATAAAAGCTGACAGTGATGTGTGCTACTTCCATCACAAAGGGAACGCTTTAAGTTATAAATGAGAACCTATTGTACACATGTTCCGTTTTAAACAGAAATTGGAGGGGCAAAAGTCCACTCAGGATAGCATAGACAAAAGGGACGTTTCTACGGTTCCGTTTTTGACACACGTGAGTTCCGATTAAAATAGTTCCTGTTCCGTTCTGGATGAAGAAAGGTTCCTAATTTTGACATGCTCCCTAAAAAATGAGTTAGCATAACCATGGAAAGAACCTGCTCTGTTCTTCCCAACAGCACAGGTCTAGACTGGTGTGCATGTCGTTAAAACCCCAATCAAACAAACAGACTACATGTAATCACTCTACGGACTTTCAAAGTTACAGAGGCTATTGAAAGTGTCCATGGATGAGTTCATTCATGTATCCATTCAGTATGATAATCATAATAATGAAAAGACCAGGGGGCATACATTGTATACATACCTGCATAGCTGCCCTAAATGTGTTTTACGCACAGAACTGTAGTTATTTTAGGAAATTGATCTGTGTACATCTGATTACGTATAGATGTTATCATGTATCTATGGCACACCTATAATCATAAGATTGACTGCCTAAAGCCAAATAAAGCTACATCAATTTCCCGTGACAAATTGAAAGTCTGAATCATTTCCTAAGGGTATCATGTATTAATCACATGAAATAAAGTGGACAAATATAATCAATACTAAATTGAAAGTAACAAAGCTTGTCAGTATTAATTTGAGTTTGGGTCATCAGGTTTTAACGGGTGGCTGGTGATGACTTCCTGTGCCCTCATAGACTCTCAGGTTAATCTTTACATTGGTTGCCGTTTCATTTTTTCCCCGTGTATACTGTCGCCGGTAACCGCCTACTATTAAAAGAAATAAAGGAAACCCTTGCACACACACAAATATAGTCTCTGAAAGTTTTGCAATATTCTTGTTATAACAAAGTAAAATATTTTTGTATTTACATGTAATAACCTAAAAAAATATGTGTACAACTTATTTGTGATTCATTTAGAAGTTGCTGATGGTATTAACAAGGATAACTTCATTAATATAGAGGGCAACTTCTTAATAAATTTGTTCGACTTTTGTGTTTATTATTTTTTACGTTTATATATCAAATACATGTAATGAATGCGATTGAAACATTTTAAGTTATAACCAATTTATTCAGAAGTTGCCTTTTATTGGAAATATTTTTATAACAGAAGCCATTTTGTTAAAAATATTTAACCATTCTTTTCATATGACTCGGCACAGCAAAAAAGCACAAGTGAACGTACAAATTCTATTGAAAAGGCGCACTATGTACATAGTACTGTAGGGAAACCATTTTTTTTTTTGGGGGGGGGGGGGGGGGGGGGGG
>JAVFBY010431264.1:0-14085 GCA_034781015.1 Tonicella lineata
TCAAATAAGAATAGAAGGTGTGTTTTTTTTTTCACTCTTAAAAATAATCGAACAAACTGATATGATAGACCTAAAAGCTAGTGTAAGTGAATGCGATTTTCTTATTGAACTATAGCGCGCGGGTGTTTGGCGGGGGCTTTCTGACATGCTCTCGGAGCTAAGGGGCACCGGGAAGCCTATTTGTTGTGATGTTTAGTCTTTTGTCCACCAATGTTACTGGCACGCCTATATATAGATGAAATACCACTGATCGCGGCGTAAGACACAAAGCAATCAATTTTATTTTTTAAAAAGTCCAAGAGTGTTTACATGTATGTTTCTGCAATGGAATGGTATGGTGTAAATTGTGGACCATTAATAAACACCTCGAACTTGTAAACTGGCGGATAGATTCCATTTTTTTACGTTTTGTATTTTGATATTATTCTCGATCATTTGTGTTGTTATTCATTATTGTTATACAAGCATTAAACATGTATGTAGGCGTACTCGCCTGCCATTGATCAACAGAGATATCGTTCCGAAGCTGGTTTGAGCCCCGCATATCGACTCGTGCCTAACATACACGCAATTCCACGTTCTAAAATAGGGAGTAAAATCATTCTCCCTTCCGTCGAACCTTTAATTGGCTCTAGGGTATTAATGATCCATCCTGTTGTTCGAACAAAATGAACAACCGATGCGTGGAGAGTGTTATACTGTTTTATTCGCTATTTGTTGTCTGCTTTGTATTGACTTCAAATTAAATCGTTTGATTTTAAATCAGTTAGCAATAAAACTGTGAGGATTCATTTGCCACACATGTTTGCTTTAATTTGACTAGAAATCTGCCGGAACAACTAAATCATACGAGGCCCAATGCCCTCTGTAAACATCTCACCCTTTTACAAGATTCTTGTAAAACGTCTTTCCATAACAAAAGGCAATGTTTATAACTATTTAATCATTCGTTGTCATATGCGTAATTGTTCTACAAAATATATCTTTTCTTCTTTTAACTGCATTCAATTCGGTAAAAATTAAAATTTAAGGGGGAACTGTTTTCTTCAGCAGCAATATGTTACCTGCTTTCCTCCTCCTGTGATCCGATCAAATACTAATTTAGCTAGCATATATACACAAATTCCTGTTTATCAGTGCTACTTAACATTTGTTGATATTGTCTAAATGAGAGAAACAGGGACCGACAACTGCGGTCCCTTGGAACTAATCGTTTCCTGATTGTTTGGAAATGGTCACGATTTTCGCCAGAGCTTTATCTCAGGGTTCTATGAGTAGGGAAGTCCCGCGGGATATGGAACGATATACTTGTTTGCCAAATCAATAACCTTGCAATTATGCATAATATCAATCAAAACAATTAGTATAATTGCTTTTAATGTAACATATCAACAATGCACTGCGGTAGTTTATGAGCTATTAAGGAGTGAATCATTATTTTTTTAATATACAGCCCTGTCAACATTTGGTATTGGCACATGTGATGAAAACACCATGTAATGACAGCCAATAAATTATACAATACACTTATCGAAATGAAGAGCAATCGGCCAAACCTCGCGTGATTTCTAGTTATATTGCAGTCATCAGTGTCATGTGCGCAGGACATCCGAGGATATCCGAGTGAAATGAAGAGATGAGGTGTGTCGAAATCTGCATAAGCCTGAATGAAGGTTAAAATACATTCATTTATATAGCACTAAGACTTCTTCTACCGTGACCTGCTTAATGGAATTTAAAGGGGTTTTTGTTCACATTCACATTAAAAAACGGAACAGTTCAAAAGGCTAAATATATATCAATTGATGATTCGACGACCAAAGTCACAGTTGTGTAATTTCATAAAACCTATATTATATATTTTTGAAAATAAATATATTTATAAAAGAAAACAAGAACGAGATTTTCGAAATTGTTCTAAAATAAACACATTTTAGCCAAACTTTTCTAATTCAAGGTACCGAGTTGGAATAATTATATTAAATATATAACACTATTGAGAGTTGGAGATGTTTGTTTGCTTGATTGTGGTTTTACGCCTTGTTTCACTCATTTAACGGCGTACCAGATTAACAGACCAAAGAAGCCACCCTCGACGTCACTGGCAACATCAATCAGGAAGAAAACAACACACCACAACTAAAAGGCTTCATGATGCCCCTTCGAACCCTCTTAGAGCACCAGAGCATTAAACAGCTCTCGCCATCCACCTGCTTGGTCGACTTGAAGTTGGAGAGTATTGCACAATAAATGAACACGCTAGAGAAACTGGTTGAGTGCCTGTAGACGTACATGTATACAAATCGTGATAATTCATACGAATGCACCGGTGAACAACACGTGACATGACATGGCAGAAAAGGGACACAATTTTGGAATTTGTAAGTTAAGCAGTATAACAAATAAACTGAACCATTGCTTTTGTTCAAAGAAAAACAAAAACTACTACTCGATACTACAGCAAATCGTGTTATTACAATAGGTCTCACTGGACAAAGAGAAAACCGAGGCTCACTTTAAATAGGAGCATTAAAATGGCAATTTTTTAGTACAATATTACTATCAGCATTACATTTTGGCACGCACGGGATTCGAACCCACAACTCCAAGCATACAATAACCATCGATGTTATAAAAGTTAGCTAAATGCCTAACTACACGTCGTATAATTCGAAATAGTGTAATATCTTATTTGTGTGTCCTAAGTTAGGATTTGCTTTATTTTTCCTTTATTATTTTGCCTTAATTTCCTTAAAGGAAATGTTATTTTTTTAAAAACAAATAAACCCTATTCAGCAATAATCCTAACAATAATAACTTCACAATAATCTGGTGAAGTAAAAAAAAATCTCATAAAACATTTTTTTTATGCTTTGGCTAAAATTAGGTTTAATTACTTTAGTGAATTTTATTTAACATTATTTATGTAAGATATTATTCAGAAAAATTATATAAATTATGAAAATGATAAACATAGTTGTGTCTAACATTTTACCAAGATAAATTTACCACACAATAACGGTGTAGTCTTAAGCTCCAGTATAGAATTAGTAATAATGTGCTGTTACATATATTCAACATTTCTAGGGTGAACTATTTATGCATCAAACTCGTTTCCACCTTGTGATTATGACAACCATGTGTTCTATATATGTGGTTATGAGGAGAATCTCTATTTAACATGCGACATAAAGTCACACAGCAACTCCAAGTGTGACAAAAACTGGATTCAACCTACATAAACCCGCCCACCAATGAGAACCCTAACCGAGAGCACGTGACGAGCCGAGTATGAATAACCCTTGAATACAGCTTACTGTGTGGACAGTTAAGAAGCAGTGTTCAGAAGTGAATCACGTCGGGAGAGAAGTCCTCTGTGAATTTGTTATACTGTTCTAAAATAGTTTACCTGAAAATTTCCACTGATATTTTGAGCAGAATACTGTACTAGAGAACTCTCTTTATATTTTGGACTAAACTCGATCTGTAAGCTAATCATGAATGTTTCTTTCATCCCGATCTGTTCGGAGTCCTGTACGATGGCTCAGGGAGCCTCAGGCCGTGTTGAGATCGCCAGGTAGACGCTTAGTCAGCTGTCATTGTCCCCTCACTGTGACAAGCGGGAAGAAACTCTCACTGCGAGAAAGAACAAGAAGAAGGAACAGATTTAGTGACATTAAGACTGGGCAGTTTGTCTGTAAAATTACCTGCCACCTTAAGTAAGTTTACATCTCCAGGAGTTTTGTGCTATAGTCGTTTGACACCTGTCAACCTGCGTACGGTATAGTGCTACTCACCCACAGCTGGTTTATTAACAGCCTACCCGTGATGTTACAACAAAAGACTGAGCTAAAATCTACCTGTTATTCTGCCAGACCAGAGATGCTGTGCTAAGTTCAGATCTACCCGGCTTGTTGTGACATTCTATAAAACAAGAGACCTTAGAGCTGTATTCTAACTGTGTCCAGTACGAGATCATCGACCGCTGAACTCGACGGCCGTATAGATTTCTGCAGCTTGTGTTAACATTGTATTTGTTTGTACGCAACTCAAACAGAATGAATATTTTCAAGAGGAAAGGGTGCTTGTCGATATCCGAGAAAGACCCCGTGTACAAGGTGCGCTATCTGGGAAATGTACAGACGGCCATGATGAAGGGCGAGGGATGTGTTGATAAACCTGTGAATGTGTTATGGAACAATTACTTAAGGACAACCAGCCCCGGTTTAGAAATGAAACTAACTGTGTCCTCTCAAGGTCTGAAGGCCTACACTAAAGAGCAAGGTCTGACTGAATACCGGGCTCATAGGATTTCTTATTGCATAGCCCATCCCAACTACCCCAAGCTATTTATCTGGGTGTATCGACACGAAGGAAAGCGAATGAAAGTTGAGTTACGCTGCCATGCCGTGCTTTGTAAGAGCGACACTCAAGCCAAAGTCATGGCCGTTCAATTACATGCAAAACTGTCGATGGCTCTAAAAGAGTTTTTACGGGAGAAAACGCGTAATCAGAACGCTCGCCTTGTTTTACAGAGAACAAATTCCATCCCGCGCTCTGGATCAGTCGTCCCACTGCGCAAACAAATGTTGAGCACAGGGCAAATGTACAAACCTCCTGTGTCCACGTCAACCAAAGCCCCCAAACTCGGCTCGATATCCGAAGATATCGAAGAAGAAGAAGAAGAGGAAGATTATCTCGAGGAAGGCATGGTAGGTTTAGATAGATTAGAGGAAGATGAACTAAGTATGAGTAACTCAGAAGGGTCATCGGACAGTAATGAAATGCTGACCCAGGCAGCCTTAGAAGTGCTGGCAATCGCAAATCCAGAAAATGTCACAGAAGACATCTTAGAGAGAATTTCCGACCGATTATTGGCCATGGAATTAGGTAACGATATCAATGAATTGAAGAGAGACGAGAGAGTTTTATTAGGCTTACAACAACCACACCCAACAGATTCTGACGAAGAGAGTTCAGAGTCGGGCTTTCACGATCAGGAGACGAAAGACAGCGTGTCTGGGACATCGGAAGATCGCGATTTGCAAGAAGTTGAGGAAGGGGATTACCCGGACAGGCTGCGAGAAATCAACGGAAATACAGAGATCTTCGTAACGGGGTTGTGAAGGGTTCCAAGCCGGATTTCAGCTGCAATGTTTGTTTGTCCCTTCTCAAGGCTTGTCGAATTGCTTGCCCTAACACAGGGTGGCCCTGGCTCTAAGAGATTTAGCATCAACAGCGAAATGAAGCTCCGGATTTCAGCGAACGTTTGAGGTTTTTGCCTTTATGGATTTAACCCTAGACTCGAACTCACGTGGCTATATTGAAAGTTAAACCCCAGCTATAGGAGTGTTTTGCCTGAGATACCTATGACTGTGTGCTTTGTACAATCTGACATACTCTTGCAGAGTGTCTGAATTTAATCCAATAACTCCATTAGCAAATCCTTCAAACAGCTACCACTCTGAGGTTGCTTGTGATGTGTCACTGATTATGATTTACCACCTCTTTATACTCAAGACATAGACAGACGTTTATATAAAGACACAAACACTATACCTTAAAGGCTGTGAATGTTCAATTGTGTTTGTCAAACGATATGGAGATGTGTAACAGTGACAGTATATACATGTGATATCCAGAGGTGAATACATTTGGCACACTCAGGCGTATTATTATTACTATTTAAGGCTGGGTTTGTTTTGTAACCTGGACTTTGGTAATGAACACGGATGCCAAGTTGGCGAATTCAACTCTGACTTATTTATGTTTATTGATCGTGAATTTTTGTGCACAAAGACACTTCAAAACATCATTTGTCTTGAGTTTCGACAAATGCCGATAGGCGGCGCTCCGTTTCGCATCAAGGACTTCGCGGCCTTAAATGCGTATTTATATACTTCTGTTAGAGTTCGTGTCTCAAAGGTGTATATATAATACAAATGCATACATACCTAAACATATTCAGACTAACCTAATGTACTTGACAGTCGTAACGCTTGGTTAGCGAAGCGAGACGACCTGCTCGTAACTTTGCGTTTACTAACAGGAATGGGCATTTAGGGTCCAGAATATATGTGTGTGACCCGTCACTTAAATCCAGGGGGCTAGTTATAGGTCGCTGAGCAAAGGCCAATTGTAGGGCGGACGAGTGAAAACTGTGAACATTCAAAAGTGACTGAACAGAAAAAGTGTAACTTAAAAATAAACTGAACTAAATCTTTGCCATGTGGTAATTACAATTATTGTATGTTTCCTTTAAAGAGTGCCATTCCGGAACGATTTCTGTTTTTGAACTTTCAAGGAAAGTCTTTGATTATTGAACTAAACTAAAAGCCAAAAGAGAGTGTAAAAATGGGAGCAGTTTGATAGAAACTCGTTTAAGAGATTATTACGGACTTATAAACGGAATAAAACAGGTTCCTCTACTCAGCTTTACAAAGCAGGTTGTACAATTTTAAATGAATACAAACAAAGGAAGGACAGTGCAAAAGTTGTAAATAAGCACAAGTGTTATAGCACGTGCAATTATTATGTGATATCACTTAAAATTGACTGCAAGTTAAGAACATTGACATTGTGATCTTTGCTATATATTCAAGGTCATAGTTAACGCTGTATTATTTTTGAAGCGTTTACCTGTAAAAAGTTGACTGTATATATTGAATGTTTTAAAAAAGGCCAAAAATGTTGTAATTGATTTTGTGAGAGGCTATTTGATCGTAAGATTGTATATTTGTTGACAGTGTTTCAGAGTGAGTTAGTCCTATGCAAATTTTCACTATACTATATATTTTTCATAAGGAAAAAAGAATATACGCAAAAGAATATATCTGATGTAGGGTAAATTAATATGAATCACTTTAACCGTTCACATTCCTTGAACTCTTTTTTTTTATACCGTTGCTACTCCGAATTTATTAACGTTTAAGTTGTAAAACTATATGATATTATGTTATTGTCACAATTTGATCAAAAAAAATAATAATTATTAAACGTTACATTTTTTAAAATTAATATTTACATTTTAACGAGAATGTGTTTTCGAATAAATAAACTGTCACAATTTTAAAAACAAGTTTCTTTAACTGTAAACTACAGTATGCAAAATGTATTGTAAACAATTTTTTGTTGGTAGGCGGTTTTACTTCCTTCACATTAAGTAACATACGTTTTTTAACACTTGTAATTTATATTGTAAAATGCGCCATAGAATTCAACTTTTTCCACAATATTTTGTCACAATTTTAACTTATTTGTGAAGTAATTTGCTTTAAATGTCAGGTCTCAATGAAGTTTATGTTTAAACTATTGGAATTTTATACCCAATTGTCTTTCAACCCGCTATTGTTTTCTATACGTTTATTATACTTAGAGAGCAAAATATTTTGATACAATAACTGAAAATACTCATAGTTTGTTCCTGGGTACACGGGACTTCTCATATATAATGACATCATAATTACCCTTGATTAATTTAGTGACTGAAATCCCATCGTGTTCGAATTCTGTAATATACAAGAAGGGTTACTTCAGACAGAGTCAACATAAATAAATTGTTACTCACCTCGCTTTTCATTTTATCTAATGGAAAATGTTATTTAATAGACCAACTATAGTAAAGCAAACGTCTACAAAAGGCACATTTGCCTTTGCCTTAAGTCCTGATAATTTTCAGCTAGGTTCTATAATATAATCAGTATTCGTATGTTTTATTTCCCAAAAGTGTCACACATTGTGGTAATACCAAACCTGTGTATGACCAATATGTGGCATTATAAACAGCGCATGGCCTGTATGATCTGTGATAATTGACAGTTTACTTCCGGGTCAACAGTTATGATTTGCTTTTTAATTTAACAACAGGACAAGCATGTTCTTATTTAAAAGGCTGTATGAGTGTTCCCCATGACCCAGGACCCAAATATGTGAATTTTTTCGCTAATTGTAAGCAAGCATATATTTATAATTGCTTTTTGGGGCCATGGCTCTTGCGAGTTTTAAACGCAACAAGCGGCCAAAAATAATAACCGGTCCAAAATACTTTGTTATTTTAAACAGAAGATGTAACTTAAACCGGTCACGTGATTATTTCACCGACAAATTTCCAAATATCAAATCTTGTTGTTGAATAAACGTTAACATGTTATTGCCCTAAAGTATCTGTGTTATTCTTGTTATTTTAATCATTAGTCGGACTTATTTTCTATTATTATATTTGGGGGTATATTTTATACATTACACGTTTATCTTTGGTATATTTCGATATTTTAAAAGATACTTTACTGGCGATTTGAGAAGAAAAGAAACGAATCAAAACAAACTAAATACTTCATACTTGTTTGGATTAAACTGAACTTTAGTATTAAAAAACAAAAAACCCTGAAATTCAAGAAAGTTAGAATAAAGTTTATATAATTATGCTATATGTGTAATAACTCGGGTTTTCTGTAGCTTGTAAATAATGCATATTTAGTATTGACAGACGTATATTGCTACTACAAAGCATCGCAAGTTTATTTATTTCCAGTTGTTTTATGACAATAAGATTGATTTATTAATTGATTGACGATTTACGCCACATTCAGCGATATTTCAGCTATATATACGCTGGGGCGTGAATATTTTAACAAATTATATATTTTACATTTTTTAATGACCAACCCGATGTACCTTCAAAAAAGCTGAACTTAAAAAGAAAGACATACATAAGAGTTAAAAATGGTAATCAGATTTAGGAACTAAGCATATGAGTTGCCGATCACGTAAAGAATGGCTTGCGACGAAATTAGACACAGTAAAAAAACAGATAGAGAAGAAATAATAAAATAGAATATATGTAATATTTTTAAAATTTTATCAACAATTACTCCTATGAATATTTATTTCTTCAAAATCCAATTTTGTGACACACATAAATCTGAAACATGATGACAACGTCGCCAGCATTGTGTCAAACAGGTCAGGGACAGTTATAGATGTTGAAACACTAATCATAAAACAATGCTTTGTGAATTCCAACTTCTGAATCCTAGAAATCTGAATTTGTTGATAAGAATGATTTTGGGCGACCATGTCTCTTTAATTCTATATTTTAGAATGAATGCAACTTCGTATACCTTGATTTTTACCCCGTGGGGAACGGGGTCTAGAAATTACTCACTCTCTTGTCAGTGCTTTTCTTGTTGTTATTGGTGTAATACTAAACTAAATAGACTATTTTTCTGTTAATAATACAAGGATTCCCTTATAAAAATGCACCATGGTATAAACCAAAATACCGCTGTAAAACCATGGTAGACCATGGCATAACACTGGTATACCATAGTTTTTCAACGGTATTTTGGTGGAAACCATGGTACATTTTTATAAGGGTTGTTATGAAATTTCTGCAGTAGGCCTATATACCTGATGGTAATACGCATGTCATAACGGCGACGGAGTTTTCAGTTTAACCTGGGCTTTTCTTTAAGAGCGAGTTTATAAATTCACACAGTACAAACGTCAAGGCTTTGAGGCATGTATTAATAATGTATGCCTCATAGCCTGCGACCATGCACATGATTCATATTTATGCAGGCCAAGGGATATGTCTCGCAGTGCAAACTTGTTTAAATACATTTTATTTGAACTATATTCAGGTTAACCTATTTATTCGTATGCCCCTACAGAAACTATTGATTTTTAATAATACCCGGATTAAAAGACAGTACACGAAACTTTCACAGTTAGCCTATTAAATACATTTCTTAAGTTATATTGATATGTAGATCTTTGTACATACAATTTGATGATGCTAAAGCATTAGATAAGATTTTTGGAAATCGTAACTGTCCATCAAAAAAAAATTTGAAAAGAAAAAATAAACAACAAAAACAAATGAACAAACAAACAGACATAAGAAAAACAACAAACCAAATGACATAAGGAAAAAAAACAACAAACAGGCATAAGAAAAAGAAATAAAAAGCACCACACCACACAGAGAGGTAAAGATACTCTATATATTTTGTATATGTATATATATTTTTTTTTTCTATAAGTGCCAGAAAAAAAAACTAGCTTATTATTGTTCTACAGAGAAAGGCGATTCAGAATATATATGCATGTGTTGCAAAATTCACAGTAGTTTAGATGTAAAACGGCGAAACCTAAAAATAGTTTGTTGAGGGTTAGAGTATTCTTAAGTTAGGCAACCGTCTTGCCAAACAGACTGGTGAAAGGATAAGGTTTTAATCAAATGATACCTTACGATGAATAGCAAAAAGATATAAGTCACATAGACGGCCAACCATTAATTATTCTCAACGATTCAACATTTCGTTTTATTGTTGAATGGTCCATATGTGTAAGGTTGATTTAATTCCCAGTGGTAAACCGTGTGGCTAAATGTTAATGTTTGATCCTTCTACTATTTATGTAGTAAATCTGCAGAATACACCCAGACAACATAGTGAGAAAGACATACTTTCAGGCATAGAGGGATATTTAGGCACTTAAATAAGCACAGAATCGATATTGGTTGTCCACTGATTTTTTATTTGGCTATGTGTCATGAAAACAAAGTTGTGTCCTTAAAAGCTCATGGAAACAGTCAAACGGTCTGATTGTTTAAATCATAAAATAAAAAAAATCGATTTTTATTTTTAGCTACACATGACTTATTGTCATTTTCCACAAGGTATTATAATATCAATAAACATGTATGTGCATTCTACAACCCCCCAGGATAAACTAACACCCAATCACATCTCGTTTGACAACTTTCTGCGGCATGTTGCACAATTTCCAGTGACGATTCCTAACCTATAAGACTGTTCACAAGGCCAAACTCAAACCGGCTTAAAATTAAACCAGTTTAAATGTAAAACTGGTTCAAAATTGGAACCCTTAAGACGACCGCTCTCTAAACTGGCTCAAAGCTGGTTGAAAAATGTATTAGTTCACACGTGCAAAGTTAAACATGTTTACTTATTTTAGCAATTGTATTCTGGTCCCATTGTGACGTCGGCCCGTCTATTAGTGTATAACCAGGGCTTTTAAACCGGCTCAAGGCTAAAGACCCGTTCACATCGGCATTTTAAACCAGTTTAAATGTTAAAACCTGCTCAAAGTCACATATGAAGTGGGTTAAGTTTGTCCTGCCACTTTGACATTAAAACCAATGAAAGTGTTGCCGTGTGAACGAGCAACATACTTGTTCACACATTTCGTTTAAAAAGCATACTTTTCAGCAGTCTCCGTTCAAACGGCATCGAAGAAACTTCACAGACTCATTGTAAACTCTGAGCGTTTCCTTCAACATTTCACAGTAGAAAGGGTTATGTGTTGAGGTGCGATTTTGACAAGGGTTAGTCCCGGTCTTGTGAACGTGTTTCTTTTATAAATATATAGAGAAAGAAAAATGCATCCCTCAGCAGAGAATTGAACCCGAGACTTCTAGCTACCACGTGCGCCGAACACTGGCTTAACTACACATAGCTCCTGATTGTGATATCATGCACTTATTTGCTGTGTCAATATTATGCGAGGTATTGACACTTTATTATGCATGTGGACTTTTGTTGTAAAACTTGTCCTTTTTCAAACAAAACTGACCTACTTTATTATGTATTAACTGTTTTATCAGCTAAGAAAATCATTAATTAAATTTTAATTTACGTTTTAAAAAAATTAAAATAATAGCCCTTTTGTTTTACGATTTAATGTTGTTATTAAACATACCGCAGAAAGACGTGGTTTAATCTAATTTTATTTCGAGAGGATGTAGTAATTGCTTTTAAAAACAAGAATGATGGATTTATGCGATATTTAACCTCAACACTTTCAAAAGGTTATATTGTAAATATATACTCCCTATATATCATCAACTTCAGCAAATGTATACACATTAAAATGTTAACACCCCCGTATGTCCTGCTTTGTGTTCTATGTAGTTAATATACCCTCTTGGAAAAGTCTGCCTATTTTCTGTACTTATATGCGACATAATCTAAATGTATAAAAGAGAGGCGTCTGCCTGTGTGTGTGTCTTTCTCTCCCAAACCAAAAGAGATAGACCCCACAAACCATATATATTCTGAAAGCGCATGGCCCAAGGGATGATATAGGCACATACAAAATGGCGTTCACTTTCGTTTGTCCGTGTGTGCGTGTTTGCCTGCGTGCATTTTTCTCCCAAACCAAAAGCGATAGATCCCACAAACCATATATATTCTGAAAGGGCATGAACCATGGGATGTTTTGGGCACATAGAAAATGGGGGTATAACTTTCTGACCTCTGATGACTTTTTCAAGATGCCATTCGAGAAAGGGCTCTGGCCTCCATCAGATACATTGAAATATATATTGATTGTTGTTACTCCTCCTTCTGGTACTGTACCTATTACATAATCACTTTAAGTTTGGTTGGACGAGCGAAGCGGCGCGGACACAGCTAGTATATAATAAGTACAACTTAATTATTGATGAGAGCTTTGTGATGTTTGGTTCTATGCATGATAGTATCGACAATGATAGACTTTATTTTATGGTTGCAAATTGTCTGCAAAAAGATTCATCTAGTCACTATTTAAATTTGGCATGTAATATTATGCTTATCTAAATCGTTTTAGTGTTTAAATCTTTATATATATTGAAACTCCTACAATTATCTGAACTGAAAAGGCATATTTATTTTTTACGGTTATTATGATTTATTTTTTTCGCAATGTATTATTCATTATTGTGTGTGTTTACAGTGTAGGCATATAAGAGAGACAAAGCATAAACACCCCAATAAAATCGTGTAAAAATCAAAGATATGCGAGCACAGTAATTAGTTGAAGATCACAAGTGGAAAACCAGAGATGTCAGTTTTGTCAATTTTGAAGAAACTGAAAAACAAAGTTTTAAGACTTGGTGTTTTTTCATTGCACGGCTTAACTTTATACTATCCGAAATATGTGACAGCCATGCATGGTTTTTCGGTAAAGTAATATTATAAGAGGAAAACTTATGTTAACAACTGTTAGCTGGAGCAATAACCCTGAAATTGATAAAAAGCGACGCCACCGGTTTTCCCCTTGTGTTCTTCAGTTGTTTTCGCGATTCTAAAACCTCTGATAAGTTGTCAACATTAGCAAGTAAAAGGCGAAGACACTTGATTTTACACAGTCAAATGTCTCTGAGTACTTTTTTTTCTAGAATGCTCCTACTTTTTCAAAACATCCGTTGCATTTGTTTAAAAACGTTGCCATCATATACAGTTTCCATCATCTTTGTCGTCGCTAATTTTGACGTCATGGTTTTGTAAAAGCTTCCAAAAATACGTCGCTCCACTAACGTGAAAAGAATTGTTCAACATCATTGTCCTATTTTGTCAAAAGCGGTTAAAATGTATTTTATTTGATTTTGTGCTTGCACAGAAATAACATATAAAAATAATATTTGTTAGTGATGTTTCAGGATAGAAATAACGTACAGCTTTGTTATATGTGTGCTGGCATAAAGTGTCATTTACGTGAGTTCCATTATTCTTCAAATGAACTCGAGGCCGTCGGCCCCCTCATATTAAATTGTGGAATCTAATATTACTGACACTTGATGGCACTACACAGATAAAAAGCTGTGCTTTATTTCATAAATAATATATTGATCAGCAGAGACCCGTATGTAACTTTGCCTCTTTGATGACATTTCTCACATTTTCACGACTACTATATACATGTATTGTGTGTATTTGTATGTATTGTGTATAGGAGCTGTTTAATCAATATACATGTATAGAGAATATTTGTCATGCATTGATTAATGTCATGTAAATTTCGTCTCATGAATGAGAAAATCTGTATTGTCTAAAATACAGATGTTCTCATCCCAAGAAATACTTGATATTAATCTATAGGCTAAATGACAAATAATGTTCTATTTATTATATATCATTGGCAGCGGATTAGTCCTAAAATACTAATTGGTGATGTTTGAGACCATTCGGCTTTTACGTCAAATTAGCTTTTTCGTGACGACAATAGAGTGGCAAAGCCATGACGTCACTCACTACTCGCCTGGTTCTAAACAAACCTAGCGATGGCGGCGTTTAACAT
>JAVFBY010431486.1:0-14083 GCA_034781015.1 Tonicella lineata
GTTGATTTGATACAGCGTTATTCTTGTCTACAAGGCTGTCCATGCAGGCTAAAGTAGACAAGTTTAATTGTCTACATGTTTACCTATATTCATGAGTTCGTAAAAAAAAAAAACATTTAACATCAATGGGCCAGTTGTTTAAAAGTGTATTGACTTGGAACCATTGTTGAACGACGCCACATCACAATTGAGTTTCTCTGTGAAAGTGTTCGTTAAAGCCTAGCTAGTTAAAAGTTTAGTAAACAACCCAACCTAAATTCAACAGGGGTAACTCTGATGTCACTGTCGGTAAAGTTATCTCCCTTAGATTGCCTATCCAAAGTAGTGATGTAAATTTGAAACAAACTTGGCTGGATATGTCGTCAAATAGGTTAGCTCGTGGCATTGTTAATTCCGTCCTTTTAGTAGGGATAGGGGTGTTTTGCTGGGCTTATTTGACTCCAACTGAGGAAGAAATGAGAAAGGTAATTGAAGCAAACTGCAATATCCTAAGATACGAAAACCGACCACCCAATAACATCACCCTGCAAGGACAGGGACATTTCATAACATTATTTACTTACTGCCATATCTTACTTTTCAACGCAGACTCGAAGTTAGAACGTAGGAATAGTCATGATTCTAAGCTTTCAATTTCGTGCACTTCTTTACAGACGAGAAAGTGCCTTAATTTACGGAAAAGCCTTTTCCTTGGAAAACTCTGAATGTGTTGGTTTTAGTTTTTCAAAATATGTAGGGCATACATAGGCTACGGCCTCGGCCTACATGTAAAATATTTTACATGCATGTAGAATGTACACACACATGCATGTGGCAGACCGCTTCCATGCGAATGTCATAGGAACTGTAGCATGTATAGGGATTCATTTACAAAATATCACATACCGGTAACGATATCTACATACATGTAGCCCTAGGATGACGGTCAACATACACTAACGTGTAGGCCTACGTATGTTGACTGTCATCCCAGGGCTAAAGGATATTTGAGACGGTCACCCAGGTGGTTTTTGACATGCATGTACTATAACAGAAGCACCACAAGTCATAATTTTTTTAAACTCAAAATTTTGGAGGATTTCCCCCAGTTTGTAATAAGTTATGTTTTTGTTGATAATATTTCTCTTTCAAGTGTATTGTTTACTTTAAGTATAAACTTAATGAAAAACTCTAGTAGTCAAATTTAACATGTAAGCTATGCAAAATGTTTAATCATTGAAATCTGAATTGGTTAATAGAGCATAATTGATGCTGTAAGTTGATCCATTAACACAATTAAGGATGGACTACCTCCTTGAGCCAATTTTTTTTACACCCTCTGCCATTTTGTCTTCTGTAAGAGTCAATATGCAACATAATGGTAATAAAGTTTTTATTTTATGAAAGTGTGTGACCTGGGGAGGTTAGATATGTAATTTATAAAATGTTTGCTGCTCAGGGTTAAATCAAATTAAAAGAAAACGATAGCCCTCTTTTTCCAATTTAAATTTAGAGAAGATCGGGCAAAAATCATACAGCTGTACATGGCAAAGAACTTTATCAAAATTTTCAAACTTAAAATAAATGGAATTTTTATATAATTTTTTAACAAAATGCAGGACTAAAAAGAGAATGTTGTAATAAAGAAATAAAGAAATGCGCAACTTTGACCCTCGAGGGGCCTGGTAGACTATCTTTAAAACAACGGTTGCTACTGCTGACAAACATAACATTTGATTTTTTAAATAGTGAATGTTTTAGCTCTTTAAATAGTGCTGTTTTATAAGTGACTTATAATTATAAAGTTACAATTATTAGTCCAATTATATTGTAGTGGAGATAAAATCAGTTGGTGTCTGACGTAATGTTTTCTTTTTCTTTTTCCTTCCAGAGATTAAAAGGATCTTCCACACAACAGAGATCAGACCCTGCGAAATTATATGGTCAACAGAAAGAAAATAAAGTTTTATTTGATGCCATAAAGAAAAGTGCTGGAATAACAGATGGAGATTTAAAGAAAAAATGAGTTAATACTGACAGCATTTAATTGCGACAGAAAGCAGAATTCTTGATTTTGCATAATATTTGATACACAACACTCTTTGGAAACTCTACTGTATCTCTCTCAACCATTAAGAATAGATACTACGAGTGTGTAGAACGTGTGCTGTGCTACTGCAAAATATATTTATTACAAATCAACGTAACTTTGCAGGTTAAAGGGTTAATTATGTGGTTAATTATGAGTGATTTTGTGGTATTAAATGATACTCTTACATGTTTATAAGCGGCACTGATCTGACATACATACATGTACATACTACAGGCGCAGAAAAATCCATGTTCCGACTGCCTACAACCAAATTTTTTAGTGGGGCAAGCTGATTTTTCTGGAACCTAACTTGGAAGAGAATTGTAAAATGGGTTTTAGGGTTCCACGGTGTATATTTGTGTTATATTGTATAGGGGCTGATTTCCAAAAAGTTCTGACGTCACGTGACATGATTGGTTTGTAGTGTACTCTGCTAAGTACTGGTTTGATAAGTTTATCATTGGTATGCCAGTTTCTTAATTGATACAATTTTATTTTATTTACATGAATTTCAATGTGTTTCTTAATCGCTTAAATATAATAAGAAATAGCTTCATTAATGTGGAATTGTTTGGCAGTGGGTTATTGGTGCAGTGGGTGCCTTAAGTAACTCTCCCACAGCCATGAAATCCCCAAATTGGCTGCCGAAATACATACAAACATTTTTTTGTGAGACTTCGTGGCAGTTCGTAACAATTCGTGGATAGCTCTCGGAGTTCGTATCTTTTTTTTACATGTTCAAAAATTTTGGGGTTCGTGAGGTTTTGTAGGTTGTCGTAGGTAGTTCATGTTTACTTTTTATGTATTTCGGGGCATTTCTTGTCCCTTCTTGTTACTTCGTGGCATGTCGTAAGTCTTCCTAAATACTTGTTATCGACCGACATACGATATACATACGAAACACCTATGAAGTGACAGAAACCACCTACTAAGTAACACAAACTGTCACGAACTCTTACGAAAGAAATATGAAAGCAAATCATTTGTCTTTCATATGTATTTTGTAGGTAGTTCGTGAGAGTTTGTGACAACTTGAGAATTCGTGACAGTTTGTAAAAATTTAGCTTGTGGGACTTCGTGGGCTTTGGAAGAGTGGCTTTGAAGCTAAAGAACAATGGGAATTTAATTTTGTTACACAGTTGATTGCACCAGGATAGGTGTTCTGATACACACTGACAGGTCTGCATCTCACCACATTGTATGATATGTACATGTATTGCTTTATTTCACATTTTTGATGTCCAAAATACATCTGTTTGTCAGGTTTGACCACATTTTTTATAACACTTAATAAGACTGAGTCTAAGGACAAGTCCAGCCTTTTTTAACCTCATCGTATTATTTGTAACGTTTATTTTGAAAGACATTTAAGCGTGTGACATTGGGAACAGATCCGTTAATTAGTTAATTTCAAAGCCGGAAGTGACGTAAAAAAATTAACGGTTATGCTTTATCAGTTCCCAATGTGACAGGCTTTAATGCCTTACAAAATAAATTTTTAAAATAATAAGTTACGGTTGAAAAACGCTGGACTTGTCCTTTAACAGACGACATTAAATAACAAAATATATAAGTTGCATGCAGTATAATGAGATGTCTTGCATCCAAGACTCGGTGTTTGGTCGGAGTACCATATTGTAAGTCATTCATCGCTTAATTTCCCTGTCTGAAATACATCTGTTTGCCAGGTTTTACCACTAGAGGCACACCTTTTTGTAAGTGTTCCTACAGACAATGCAATGTAAGGTTATATAATACAATTACATTATGTCTCAGGACCCATGCTCTCAGCCTTTGGTCCAATCACAACGTTAAACACCAAGTAATCAGTCAATCTCAGTATTTGGTGAAAAAAAAAAACTTGTAAAAATACCTTCCTGCTGTATCTCCTAGTCCCAATTAAGGCACCGATGAACTTTCTTCCGTCATCGTTCCCTATGACCCTCCATTTGAAATCATGGCACATGTAGGTGGGTCTATTTTCTAGGACTATGTAATTAGCTGAGTCAGCTGACCATTCACATTGCTCTATAGCTTGACGCAAATCCAATTCCTGACACAAATTCTCATTGGTCGATTTAACTCCCACTGGTCGAAAGATGAGTGAAAAGCAATATCTGGCAGTGTTATCCTTTGTGCCTCTTTCTCTTTTACACTAAATAGTTAAACCCTGAGCAGTTTTACCAGAATACATGAAATAAAAGGCCATTTGTATTTGTTCTGCAATAAAATTTTCTTTGAACCGCATACAAAAAAAAATCTATTTTAAAGGCAAACTATTAACTTCCGTTTCCTGTTGTTTTTCTGTAATTCAGTCAACATATTAATTTGACAGCATCTAAATATATATAGCTGTTATAGAATTGTCCTTAGTACCCAGTATGTTGTCTATATTAATGTTACAGTGTGTGTGTGAGTGAGTGTTACGCAACACTGATGTCATTATAGTGTCCTACAGGATCAAACCACGTCCTCAGTATCAAAGCTTATACCGAAACCAACCATTGTAGTTTTTATACATGTACAATAGATTATTATAAAAAGGCACCGGGTAGAAGGTATGACGTCGACTATTATGGCCCAACATATGTATATACGCTAGTTTCACAACAAAATTTCAGTCAGACTTAGCTCAGTAAGATAAAGCACTGGACTGGGCAAAACACTTTCAGGCTGATTGTTCGAATCCCTGTGAAACCATTTTTTGTGTTCTTATTTTTTTTTTTGGTCCGAGGTTCAGACTGTCCTCTTTACGTCAACTCGTATAATGGGGCTGTCCGAGCGGAATGACTTGTGGGTAAAACACAGTACAGTGTCCTCTACGACTATCTCATTGAGTATCAATACATTTCAAATGAATATGCATAACCTCATCCTGCTATGAGGGTCAATGAGATAGAGGTCGCTGGTGTACTAAGATGTGGAATATTACCTACAAGGCATTTCTCTAGGACAGCTCCATTTGGTAAGCATATCCCTCCAGCACCAATGTTTTAGTCACCTGTGCGAATTAAATTCCCACACAGTTCAAGTTCCGTTTGTTGGAAACTTTGGGAAGTCCGAGCATTTTTTCCTAATGGCCATCATAATTACGGACACCCATGTCATACAAAAATACTGGTGAAATAAATACATGTAACATTCAACTATGTATTAAATTTTTAAGAAATAGATTGTCCGGGCGTAATCTGGTCTTTTTCCACGTGCGAATGGAAATGCCGCTTTAACAATCTCCCCAGACGTCGTTTTGGCTTCGAGTCAAAACTCGAGATGACATATAATAGGTGTTAAGGGTTTTGATGAGGCGCCAAAATGACGGTGATTGTAACTCAACTATCATCGATTCGATATGGAGGTTTTAAACGCCATTCTATTTCTAATGCAATAAAAATAACAAAATAACCCAGATTTTTTGATGTGTCACAACTGGCTCTTGTTTAGCTATGCAGAGGAAATGGAGAAGGACAGCCAAAATAAAAGCCACAGAATGTCCCCAACTAATCAGACATACTTGACCTCTGACACCATCACGTGCATTCAACGATTTTTAGAACATGAACTCTAGCTGATGGCACAGCTTCAAACCCGTACCAAAAAAAACAATAATAAGGAAGTTACAAAGTTATTTTTGTGAAAACCTGCTTCCAAAAACTCTTGTTTAAGGCAGATAGATTCAATTTTATATCCATCATGCGATGTGAAATAGATTCTATTTTACATTGCATCATAGATATATAATTGAATCTAAGATAGAGGACAGTGACATGTTGAACAGCTAAGAACAAGCCGGTGACAGTTTGCTAATAATCACCGCCAACGTTGTCATGTATATTTGCAAGCAACCCCTAACCGACAAAGGTGTAGAATATTAGGTTATTTATTTTTAATACAGAATCACATAAAATTCCACTCCCAACATTGTAGGTTTGGTGGAAGTTTAGAAATAAGAACAATAAACAAACAAAAAAACTGCAAACTGAATTCTCTGGCCCCATATTTAAATGATAATGTGATTGGCAGCTGCCAGTTATCTGGGTCATGCGTTGTTAAATTATAGAGACGTGTCAATGTCGATGGTTATAGCATGGTCCCTATTTAAATGTTGAGCTGTTAGAAACCACGGAGAATTTAGGCTTAAAAAAAGCATTTATCAATACTGAGATTTTCTTTGGTCTCGTACAAGCTAAATACTCATTTTTTTTTTATTTAAGCAGTATTGTTCAAACAAAATTTGTTTATAGCAACAACAATAGTTTATCAAGATGAATCTTTTCAGAGTTGCAATTTTGTTATTTTATCAGTTGATTTGTGGTTCTACTACATGTAGGTATTGTTTCAGTTAATGAACAAAATGTAATATGGTAGTATATTAAGATGGGCTAAATAAGAGAAAATATATTAAAACTTGGAAACTGAATTGTAGATAAAAAAAACTTTATTTTGGGTGATCATGTGTCATTTCCTTTGGAGCCATTTCTTAAGCTTTTGATTTGACTTCGATCCACCTGGAATAGTTTGCTTCTTCATAGAAACTTTGAGTATTTGTTTGTTGTTCTCTGCATCATGGCTTTTCTTTGTTTTCAAAATGGCCTCATTCTCTCTTCTACGCTTTTTACGCTGTTTCTTCAACATAATTGTTGAATTTTTCACATTTGAAGTTTGTGAAGGCAGTTGCACTGTATTGTTTTCTTCATCTGTTTTAATATATTTTTCGCTTGCGAAAACATTTGCTGTACATTTTTCGCCTGAAAACACATTTTTAGACTCATCCAAACCCTGCATTTCAAGAGAGTCACAATCTGTCAAGATTAGACTTGAGGGAATAATGGCACTGTCTTCTAGATAGGTCATATCTGTGTCCGATTCTACATTATGTAGTTGCTGTTCTGCATGGTTGTCTAACTGGTCTGTGCTATGGTTGTCAACGGCTAATATTATTTCCTCTCTTAAACGTTGGGATTGTTTCTTTTTGCTTAAATGTGCGATTTTCTTTAAACGTGAAACAATTTGGTCGACTTTCTTCTGAGTTAAAGTAACAAGCACTGGTCCTAAATGTAAGGCATTTTCATGCTCCAGAGATTTTAGGCTTTTGTCTAATTTCGTGTTTTTCTGAAGACACCTGTGCAGAAGTTGAAAGACAAATTTGGTCTTTTTTGGTGAAAGTTTGAATTTTGACTTGTGGATCTTTTTTAAAGATCTAATTGTTGCTAAAGTTGTTTTGATCACATTGCGTAACGGCTTAGTTTTGTGATCAGCATCAAGATCTCGAGCTTGTAACACAAGCTGCTGGAGTACTTCATGCATCTCGATTGGTATAATTGTTTTTGGCCACAACTTCAAAGCCATTTGTACCAACTCCATATTATTGACATATTCTGCTGTAGTCTTGCAGGCCTTGACTAAATACCTTGTATTACCATATTTCAGGCTAACCATGTTCTTTGTTATTTTCTGTCCCTTTACATCAATGAGAGTTGGCCGATGATACTCAATAGGCACTGTTAAAAGTAACACATATAATATATTGTTAATAATCATTTAAGATAGTGGTTTGTTTGATGGCTTGATTGGGATTTTACACCATACTTAATGTTATTTCACTTATATGATGATGTGCCAGTCGTTTTGGGTGAAGAACACCACCTTAAAACCAGTACATGCTTAGATTGTTTAATTGGGGTTTTAAACATGCCAGCTTAATATGTAGAGTAAATCACTCTTGACTGGCACCAAACGACAACAACACAAGCATAGGATGCAGAGCAGGACACCACAACAAATCAGCTTCCTGGTGCCACTTTAGCAAACAGAGCACCAGGCAATGGGAAACTTCTTTCTTCTATTTATATGCAATAAGAACTAGAACTGTTCTGAGTGACTTATCAGAGATAATGGCTTCATTACAGTACATAAAGCACTTCAATGTACTGAGTCAACTAATGGGGATCGCCAGTGGCTCAAAAGGGAGATAACCATTCCACCCTTGTAACAGGTAGCGCTGTGTATGTCATTGACTAACAATAGTATTCCATTGTACATGTAGAAGTAGGGAGGGCACATGTATGTCAGGAGATTAAGAGACAGAAAAAGCGTTTGTGGCAAATGTATCTCCCATCATAAATTGTGAAATGCTATTTTGTGGGACAAGATTTAGGTATTTGAAATTTAACTTATATGACAGTGGCCTTCCACAAACACACTATCTCAACCATGTAAATGTGATATTGTTAAATATAACTGTTGATAAATAACAAATTTACAAGTAATTTGTATGTTTTAAAACTAAAACTTACCGTCACTAACATGACTAATAAAGTGTCAAATTAGTTCCAACTTCCAATCAGCATCGTACATGAGAAAAACAAACCCTTTTCCTAAGCAGATTATGTTCCCTTGAGCAGGCTAGCTCATGTAATACCCCTAGCTCATTGAGTGCTATGTCCAAAGGTTCTGACCACTCAATCATAAGAGCGGAGAGTTTCTGGTGTGCTGCAGAGGTTGGGAAGGCCATCACTGTTGGTGAAGGTAAGTTTTTAAAAAATACAAAATACGCGATAAAACTTCCCTTCACTGAGGAAATGCTTATAGTCCCACAGTAGGAGTTGGATGAGGCATGGCAGTACTGAAGAGGTCGGGAAATAACCCTAAAAGATCCCAAGACACCCTAACTAGATAAAACTCGGACTGTCTGAATGGTGCTGTCTCGCATATCAAACCGGCTTTTGATCAAGCAAAAAAAGCTACCAAAACTGTGCACAATACTGACTGCGTTGCCTATGATCGTGATGTGCATCAATACGGATATCCCAAGAATGTTAATGGGATTGTCAGTTGAAGTCGTGAACTCACTTTTAAAGATACATGTAATATGGAAGTACATGTATAACAAGTGCCAACATCTTCCCCTGGACACCTCATGTATGTGTATAAACATTGTTCACAGGCTTTTCCAGTAGTGAATAGCATTAGTGTACCCAACTTATTACACCTGTCAAGTCAAAGGCATACTCAGGAGCCTTGACCTAAAGCAGCCCAGCAATAAGGGCCACGGAAGGCACAATATCAGAGTTAATTTGTGCCAGAGCAGGCATATATCTGGGTAAAAACTGACAGACCCAGTAAATGACCTAAAATGTCATTAATGTGGGAAGAGAAGCTGTGATAGCACTGCTGATTGCGCAACAAACAAAAATATCAGTTGTAAGCCAGAACTGGAAACACTACTGACCGAATTGGCATTTCGCACAAGCCGACATGCAAGTAACAAAGCAGTTGAGAGCTGAGTAGAGCCTGACTGCCTAACCAAACTTATGTGAACTTATAGGTCTTGGTTGAAAACGAGATAAGATGATAGAAAACCTAAGTAAATTAAAGATACTTAACTTGCTTTTAACCTTTATTTACTGTATACGTCCATTCCTTTACAGAACAAGCTGAGTAGCAAGCAGGTCCCCCGCCAAAAGCTCACTTTGAAAACAAATCCACCTCTCTCCACTTATCTTTGCAAACTTTTTCTTTTCTTTTTACAAACTAAGGTACAGGCAATGAAGTAATTGATCTGAGACAAAAAACTATTATAGCAATCACATTCACTGTCTTTATAGATATTGTAAACATGTACGTGTAAATATCAGTGACAATGAAGCCTTAAAGGTGGCCCCATTATTGCCAAAAATTTATCGAATACAAGCTCATTTGAGAATATTACACAAAAAATGTAATTGTGGCCATATTGTTGCCATCAATATGGTGGAATGCTATCCCGTCCGCCGTCTTGATATGAAAAAGCAACATTCCAAGTTTGAAGTCAATCGGTCAATAAGCTTTAACTGTATTGTGTTCACAACATGTTGGACGGACAGACGAACAAACGAATGGATGGGTGAATGGACAGCTTGATGGAAGGCTCCATTCCAAGTTTAAACTTATTGCCGATTTCCTATCAAAGTTATCGTGTTCACAAGACAAACAAGAGCACATTACACAAAAAAATGCAATTGTTGCCATATTGTTCCCATGAATTTGCTGGAATTCAATCCGATCCAACATCTTGAAATGATGTAGCTATATTCCAAGTTTGAACTTAATTGGTAAATTCCTATCAAAGTTATCGTGTTCACAAGACAAATCAGAGAATATTACACATAAAAATGTAATTGTTGCCATCAATTTGCTGGAATGCAATCCTATCCGCCATCTTGAAATGATGAAGCTATATTCCAAGTTTGAACTTAACTGGTGAATTCCTATCAAAGTTATTGTGTTCACAAGACAAATAAGAGAATATTACATAAAAAATGTGATTGTTGCCATATTGTTGCGATGAATTTGCTGGAATACAATCCCATCCGCCATCTTACAACGATGAAGCTATATTCCAAGTTTGAACTTAATTGGTGAATTCCTATGAAAGTTATCGTGTTCACAAGACAAATAAGAGTAAATTACACAAAAAATATAATTGTGGCCATATTGTTGCCATGAATTTGGTGGAATGCAATCCCATCCGCCGTCTTGGTATGAAGAAGGAATATTTCAAGTTTGAAGTTAATCAGTTAATAAGTTTTTATTGTATCGTGTTCACAACATCTTCAAGCGGACGAACTGACGGATAGCAGGTGTGGCGGGGGACAATAACAGCAGTAACACAAAAACACAGGGTGAAATGCTACATGTAATACCAAAAGTTGTGTTGCTGATATCTGTCATGCCTTGACTTCCTGTCTGTAAACAAACAACAACTGTTGTTCAATTATTTTTTTATTTGAAATAAATAAATATATTACACTTAAGCAACCCAAGGACGCTTGTTATTTGTAGACAGATACTGGTATATACATGTATATGGATATCCCCGGAGGCTAGTAGAACGTTGTGATAGTATGGGCCAAAGACTGGGAATAGCCAACACCAGCATCAGTACAGAATGTGCAAGTCCGAGTTGAACAACTTTCTGAAGGGACATATTGAATTGACACTGATAACTGGCAAACCAGTACCTAAGACCTCGAGCCAGAACCTGATTGCCTGACAGGAGGCTCTCTCCCAGTCATTTCCTGC
This sequence comes from Tonicella lineata, assembly GCA_034781015.1. Classification (NCBI taxonomy): domain Eukaryota; kingdom Metazoa; phylum Mollusca; class Polyplacophora; order Chitonida; family Mopaliidae; genus Tonicella; species Tonicella lineata. The sequence goes on from JAVFBY010431486.1 coordinate 11,132, forward strand.
ATGATTACTCAAAGACAAATCCTGATAAACAACATGTAGTATCTGTGGGAACTTTGGACAGCAATCCAATCTTTCTATTAATGTACGCATTAGAAAAATCCAGAAAGACTGCAGCATACACCCCCCCTCTCCGTCAGGAGTTGTAAGGGGAAGAGCTTTCCATAACAGACTGAGACCCGCACATATTCCCGTAACAAGTGAGATTCCAGTTGCTGCACATACAGCTTTTCTGGTATCTTTCCAGTGTTGGTATGGCATAACAAGCTAATGCCGGTCTTGGCAGACCAGATGAAGAGTCCTTTCAGCATCTCTTCTGGCTCCGGTATGACATAATAAGCCAGTTACGTGGTTGGCACGGGCCAGACAGGAGGCGCTCCCAGCCTCCCAGTATCTCTTCCGGCTCCGGTATTGCATAATAGGCCAATTCCGGGCATTGAGCAGTCCAGTGAAAGAAAAGTCATCTGGTTTCGGTGTTTCATAATGAACCAGTTTATTAAGTTGACCCGTTGCAGGTTCTAGCGACAGTATGTGAATTGGTTATCATACTCCAAGGTTGAAGGCGGTGTCTAGAGGCAGAGGTGTCGCGCTTCATGAGGTCTCACAATTGGATAAAGTGGAGGCTTTGGTTGACCCATCACAGGGTAGGAGGCAACAGACTATCACAATTTCACTGTTTTCCCCTCCTACTAGCTTGACTTACCCCAGAAGGAGCAGCCTAGGGATAAAGGTGTCACACTTCACGATACCGCTCAATTGGTTTTTGTTGAAGTTTTAAATGTACGGCTCATTGCAAGATGATAATTGGTCGAGCAAAGACTAAGATCTAGGGTGTGTTGCTTTATTATTTTATTAGAGTTTTGGTCACCATTTTGCTTTTATAGACAGTATAATGAGTGGTCAGTCTTGTGCATGCAGCTTTACTGGGTTTCCAGATTGGCTTCTTGGTACATGTAGATCACCACAAGGCGTAAGATAACATGTGTGATTGCTGTCGGTAGAAGACGAGTAACGCGTGAAAAAAAGGAGGAAAAATTCAGGGATCTAACTCATTAACCAGCTTGTCGGTAATTTGATTTCCGTTTTTTTTTTCTTTTCTTTCCTGCTAAACACATTTCATAATAATACGTTGCTAGATTAACCCTGATATACGGGAGCATTCCGATAACTCAGAAATAAGCGGCAGTCAAATGGTGCTTGTTTTTGTTGTGATCACTCCTAAAATTCAGAGATACGGACGTGAAAGAGAGAAAAAACAAACATAAATCTTGTTATTATTGATAGTGTATTGGTTTTTAGCGCAAGGGCTCTTCCCGGTCTCACTCAACATTCTGTTGCTGGGGAACCACGCGACATTATAATGCCTATTCAAAAGTTGGTTGATTGACGTGACACCATCTGGGCTATTGACCAATCAAGAGGCCAGACCCCGGTCAGAGTAGTCACACCCCCCCAAACTCATTCAAATGAATCTTATCCAATGTAATAAAAGTATTCCTGCTGCTGAATATTGAGAAAGTCTTCGTAATACATTAGCCATACCTGGTATTTTATTAATTTTAAATAAAAGTAAATTTTTCCCAAACATGAAACAGGGGCACAACTTCAGTTTACAGTGGTTACAGTCTGAAAGTTTCATTAAATGTGCTGCTTTAGTTACAGAGAAATGGCTTGGAAACAAAACTTTTACACTGACATACATCCAGCCTCGACGTATGCACAATAACAATACTCCTAAGCCCCGTGGGTTAAGGAGTAAAATGCCCCAAAGCTCTAAATACCTGTACATTTTTAAAATCAGGTTAAAACCGGGCACATCCATCTACCGACGAGACCCTGATGATCTGATGACATACTGTGACACCAATGGTCCCAAAGACTGAATCTCCTCCCTTTGCATTGTTAGGCCTCTAAGATAGTATGATGAGAAGGTTGAAGAAGAATGCCAGTAGCATGCCGGATGTCAGTCACCGAATGATTATATCCCACTGGCCAGTAGGAGGCTAACGCTCTGATCTCGTGTGCCGAAACCCTGGCCAAAGCAGCATCCTGGTTATCTGCCTGCTCGCATGCCAGACTGGTTGTTTTGGATAATCACAAAGCAGTCATGTTTTTAGAGGTCTCTTGTTTACATTTCTCCTTAAATGGAATGAAGAGACGCCTATGATTAACCCTCACCTCTATAGTCTTATCTAAATAAGCTGAGAGAGCCCGCACCGGACACATAACCAATTCGCTTTCTAAGTCGCTTTTTTAACTTAATGCTGGAATAGATAATCCATGCCCCCTCCTCTATGCTCTGATTTTTAGCTTAAAAATCTGGAAGGGTTTTATACCGAGGACCATCGTGCAGTGCCTAACAGATCTAATGTATAATAATTATAATGCATGCAATTCCGACACTCGTCAAGCAGCTGTCGCGAGAGCCATTTTAAGCCTGCTGAGGCAAATGGTTCAAATGACGGACCTGCTAAGTACCTGAGCACAAATGACAGATTCCATTTAGGTAACAAAGAACTGGGTCGAGGATTAGAAATCTGAAATGATCTCACAAGCAGTGTTAGATTCTGAACCAAAGCTATATTGATGGAGCTGGTGGAATGTACCATCCTGCCCGTAGCCTCTCATGGAAATCTTGCAGAGTAAGCTACTGAGAATGGAATGAGGACAAATAAGGTGGGTAGTCTGTTAGTCTACAGGGGGTCCCCAGGGGTCGACCATGTAGAGGTTACCAGATGGGTAGAAAAGTTATGGGGGTGGCAGCAGTTGAGCACTTTAAAGAGAATGTAAAAGCGCTTTCGTAAAAAGGGAATGTTTTAGTGTGTAAAAACTTAGGCAATTAAAAAATATGTTAATAGGATGGACATTCAATTTATTTAGTTTTGGATCAATTGCGGGGCTCGTGTCAGGGGTGAGTCTGGGTGGGGTTATTGTGTGTGTTTTGAAGGTTGGGGG
>JAVFBY010431597.1:0-14080 GCA_034781015.1 Tonicella lineata
AAAGCTCCTAACTTCGGCTTCCTCAGAAAAATAAGTATAACTCATTTGATTCTGTTTTAACAGCAAAAATACCATATGTTGAGGGCGTATGCCACTTTAATGTTGACATAAGTTTATCAAATACATCAGGATGTTTGCTAGGAAGAAGATTTGGCCATTACTTAAACCACTGTGTGTTTCTTTCTTATCTTTTATTATCTAAAGGTGCAAAAGTCCTGATAGATAGGAAGAATGGACAAAGGTTCATACTTATCTATACATTATTATCTGCTCATTGAAACCATAGTCAGAGTGTAAAATCTCTTTATCTGTCTATCTACATACTGTCTTTTCGTCAATATCTTCTCTCATTATAATCAATGTGCTAGTCCAGCAGGGTAAGGTGTACGCTTGAGAATTAGCATTTATTAACTCGTTGACACCAGCTTCTATCTGAGACAAGGGTTTAAGCTGATGAGGAAGTTACCTTCACTTTAAATGGCCTTCTAATACAGTCTGTGGACTACCAGACCGTTTTTCTGTTCGATTGGAGCAGTTCAATTGTCTCCATTTATCAAGTCATACACTTCATTCCCTTTAACATATTAGCCTGGAGTGCAGCACCCAAGCCTCTCTTACACAGTTACTTCCCCTTCATTGTTATTTACCTTGTAAAACATTATGGCTTAATTCGAAAGATGTAACATTGCCTTTAAATCCGAGGCATATCAATTTACCTGGGGAGATTATTGTACATTGTAGCAATACATACTTTGAATAGTTTGTAATTAAATCAGAGTGTTACTTTTAGTACAACGTGCACTCTGTATATCATGGCCACCGTAACTGATTATGTTTTCTTCTTGAGTGATTGATGAATACCGTCAAGAAAGCTGGTATAAACTCAGTCTAATTAAAATCAGACCTACATTAGCTCCCCGATATTTTATTGTCGCGATGTAGGTCTGACCACATTCCCCACCAAATGATGTCGATTGGTCGACCAATCAGAGGGCCGCCGACCGATCCAGTAGGAAGGATGAATAGGGGATTCCCCTGGGACTGCCCTACATTGAAGCGTCTGTTTGATTTTCATTGGACAGTTTAAACGATGACCTTTCTTGAACCCCACACTAGTTGACCTGATTGAACACCGTTTACTATGGTATGTGGTCAGATCTAAATTGCGACAATACAATACTGGGGAGCAAATATAGATCTGATTTTAATCAGAGTGTATGGACCTGTTGATTGTTATTAACAGTTCAATGAGATAGTTAGCTAGTTGGCAGTGAAGAGAGTGCCAACTAGCTTTATACTTCAAAACCTGGGTTTGGCCTTGGTTGCATCTTCAGTCCAGTGATGTGACTCCTTCACTGTTCTCTCAAAGCGTGCTCAGGTTTGAATTTTCCAAGTTTTTATACCTGTCCAGCAATCTCTTATAATATATTTATGTCTTCCGCTTCTTGTCCTCCAATTGCCTTTTCAATGGAATACCAGGGGACAAGCTGATCTCCATCACTCTATGATCCGTCTGTCTTGTGTTTTACCCGTTCTGACTTATCAGCTTTCATGTTATCTTGCCCCCTAAGCTATCTATTTTTATTTGATTTCATCCGAAAGTGCTTCTTGATGCCTTGGGGTCATTTATCAGACTGATGTGTCATCCAAGGTTTTTGTTCAGAACAGTTATCTTTATCACTACATGCGTTTTCTAATCTTCACTTAAATATTGTATTTTGTTCTCATGCCTGGCTATTTCCTCACATTACACTACGCTTGACAAAGATTATTTTTACATATAATCTCAGACTTTGTATCTTGTCATTTGCCTGACTGATCTCCGACATTCAAACTGAACGGAAATAACAAAATCACTGTTTTTTTTTAACTGTTTTCACAATGATTCATTTGTCCTCTGTTCAGTCATGATGCTGTCCTGGTTGGTTAATGGCGGAATCCCTAAGTTAAGTAACTTAAGTGGGTGGTTTTTTTCCCTGTCCATAATGTAAGCTCTAAAGTTATTTTTTAAAAAATCAAAATTATGTTAAGACTTAAGATAAGTCAACCTTCTGTTAAGTTTTCTAGAAAAATTGTCAAATTATTTATTGATAATGCTCTCAATCTGGATAATAGTCTTAAAATTAGAGTTTAAAAATCAGGTCGTTAGTTGACATGAAATTTATAATGTTTAGTATTGGTTGAATACTATGAAGCCTTTGTCTCAGTATTATATTGTGAAATCACTTTATAAATCATGGATCTCTTGATTTACACCAAATAAAATATTTGGATTCCTTAGTTTGTTGAGAATAACTAGCATCTAAATCTTGTTATTGTTTCAATAGTGTATACGAATGGGCTTTGGTTTGTTTTTTTTGGATGAGACCAAATTTAAAAAAATTTGGTTTGTTTCCTCTCAATCTGAATTTCTATTTCTAGCATCAGTGGTAGATGACAAGAAATTGAAATTTGTTTTGTTTAGTGTTGCTTGAATACTATGAAGGCTTTGTTTCACTTTTTTTTCATTTGATTTGTTATAATCATGGATGTGTGAGTAGACACTTAATTGAACATTTTCATTTCATTGCGTATGGTTATTCCTAAGCCTTTCAAGCTTGATGGGTTTCTTTATACTAGTCCTTCCTAAAAAATGTTTCAGTGATATCATTTGAAGTCTCTTTCTAAATCATGGATTTATTACATAAAGCTAAGTTAATTTTTGTTGTTGAACATTTATTATAATAACAGTCCTTTGTGTAAGAGGACACCAAATTTGAACTCTGAATGTCTCAGTATATTGATGTACACATCGTTGGCTTCCTTTATTCAGGTGGAATGTATGGAAATAACAATTACAAGAATAAGAAAAAGAACTATGGTGTTGTGTTAGCGTTATTTATTCTAGTATAACTTGTTGTAAAAAATGCAACATTTACTTATGTACATATGTATTACTTGCTTGGTTTTGGTTAGCTTAGTACTGTAACCATTTACTACATTATGCAAAACAAGTCCATTTCACAAGCTGTGGGAAGGTTTTTTCAAAACGTATTACTTATATCAATAAACATGCTGTCAATTGGTGTCTAGATATCTTTTTTAAAAGATGGTCACAATTTTAGCTCAGCCCCAAACTCTAGTAGTGTAGAAAAATATTTTCAGTTAAAGTCAGCCTGCAAAAGAGGCCTGCTTGTAGAATTCAATAGTGTGTAGAAAAATATTTCCAGTTAATGTCGGCCCTCCATAAGGGGTCTGCTTGCAATGAACTGAATGCAATGCAATGAACTGGTCCACACTATTCTATCAACGAGCAGACACCTGACTTTAACTGGAAATATTTTCCGTTACTACTCTATTCGGAGCTGAATTAAATTTATATATTTTGATATATTTAAATAGATATCTCGACACCATTCCACCACCAACAGGCCTGTGAAATCGTTTAGCCAACTTATGCATACCTCTGTGCTGAATATAATGTAGAAAATTGTAACAGGACTAAGTTATAGCTAGATGGTATTACATTATTTGGTGTTGGGTCCGTATTAACATTTTCCTTTATATTATAGTACAGAAAACAATAAGAAGTCACTTAAGGTAGTCTATACTCCTCTTATGAGCCTGAAAAAAATCTCCCCAGCTCAACACATTAGTACTTGAAATTCTGCACAACATTCATTCGTTTTGCAAACGACTAATAGTTAAAGGACAAGTCCAGCATTTTTAAAACTAAACTTATTATTTTTAACACTTTTCTTAACACAGACTTTACAAGAGATTTTATTCTGGAAGTAGATGCAAGTCACCTTGGACTGAGCACTACTCTCACAACAACAAGAAAATGGTTTAGTAGTAATCAGCTTTGCCAGTAGAGCTCGGAGACTAAATGAGCGTAACATGGAAAGTTACAGCAGCATAAAGCCGGATTTGATCGCTCTGAAATGGGCAGTTTTAGAGAAGTACAATGACTTCTTAATAGAAGCAAAGTGTACAGTTTACATGGACAATGATCCTCTCAGTTACCTAATGACAACAGCGAAATTGGGAGCAGTTGAAATGCGGTGGGTTGGGGCCGATTTGAAAATTAAACAAGTCTGGCTAAACCATTTGAAATGCAGATTCACTAACTAGAAAAGTCAACCATTCTCCAGAGATATACAGACTGAAGGAAACCAGGGTGATTAACGATGGATCTTCAGGAATTGCAGACACTCTTTCAACCGCACTTCCTAGAGAACTTGTCGACAAGATTACTAATCTTGTTGAAACAGTATGGTTGGAAGAAACTCAAGCAAGACCTCAGCTTGTATCTCCTGACCCTGTCACATCTTCTGAGTTACCAAATTCTGCTTTTTTCCATCCAACAGGCTACAAAGCAAAGAGGCCATAAATGTGAGGAAACTCCTGCAGTCTTGGGATCGACTCATTGAGGAAAATGGGATACTGTACCGAAGAATATTGAAACATGGGGAAGAGATAAAACGAGTACTTCTCCCATCGATCTTGATTCCAAAGGTCATGAAAAGTGTTCAAGATGAACTGGGTCACCAAAGGTCTTTTATAATGGCCTTTTATGACAAAAGATGTTGCAGACTACTATGAAAGATGTAAGCTCTGGCTACGAGGAACCCAACAGCAAGGACTGTTTCGCGAACAATAGTCAAGGAGTGGTTCGTAACATACGGTGTCCCAAAGTGGTTACACAGTGACTGGGTAGAAATTTTGAGGGAGAGGATTCAAGAACTATGGTAAACCTGGTATCGTTAAGACGAGAACTATGTCCTACCATCCAGAGCAAAATGGACAGTGCGAGAGATTCAATAGGACCTTACATAACCTTCTGTCTACCTTCCAGATTCCAAGCGGAAGTGACCTCTTCTTTTGCCACCACATGCACCGAATATACACAGCATTACTTTTGGCCGTGAATCAATTTTTCCAATTGATGCCATGCCTGGAAAGACAGGTGATTCGGATAAAGTTCCACAGAGAGAATGGGTTAACGAACACCACGAGAGACTGTAGCCTGCTTTCAAGCTGGCAAATGAAAGACTTGAAATAGCTCTGAAACCTCAACATAGGTACAACAATCAAACATGCAACCATTCTTTGAAAGTTGGAGCCAGAGTCTTTTTAAGGAATCGTGTCCTTGGACGGCACAAGATTCAAGACCACTGGAAACCTGAACTGCAAAAAGAATATTGGAAGCTACATGTATGTCGTAACATCACTGGATGGACCTGAATGTCCGATAACTATACATCGACAGGATTTGCTAGATTCAAGAAACCTAGTGCAAGATGTGTTCCATCTAGCAAGAAAGTAACTGATATTCCACAAGTGGCAGCAACTGAGACAGCTAAGGAAGACTAAGTGAGGATTAAGTGGAAAAGCCAGTAGATACTGAACAAATCAGGGATTTGGATCAAGGACGTAGTATTGACGCAGTAGGGGAGCATGGTCCAGAGAACAAGCCGGTTTTAGAGCGTGATGTTCAAACAGATGAAAACTTAAGGAGAAGTTATTGATAAACAGCCGGACCACATAGCACTTACCTCGAAACGTAGTGATTGAACTTACACCAAATCCATTGTAGACCCACAAGTTTTGTCAAATATAGCTCAACACAGTTATTATTTATGCAAATGATTGCAGGTGTTAAGACATCCACTTAAAATGTTATTGTATATAAGTTTTGTAAACTTGCTGAGGCAGCATGATTTCAATAGGGATGTCTAAGGGGTAGTTATGAATTATTGTGTAATATAGCGCAGGTCATAATACGGCAGTGTTTATTTTTACGAAGCTAGGCTTCGGCTGCCGTGGCCCGACGAGCAATTCTTATGCTTTGTAATTTTCCGCGAGAAGACATCCATTGTTTTGCACAGCGGTTTACCATTTTTGTGTTTCCGATGTTTTGAATATTTCTGAATATAATTCTGGGAGAGTGTCTCCCGGCTTGTTTTGACATTTTGATGCTGTAACCGTGTAACTTCCCATTGGTAACAACATAATGTAACAGCGGTGTTGTTGATGCTAAAAATGTATGTCTGAACTCTTGGAATGACGGAATATGATGAATACTGTACAATACGATAGTGGTAACCAATACTTATAGCCTGTAGAAGCTATACCAGGAATGTGCTGCTGTGGTTTAATTTAGGTTTTTATTCAACCTCTTGCGAATCCTTCCTTATGAAGGATCCTTGGTCTATTAAACACACATGACGAATACCAAAGCTCAACTCAAGACTTCGTGCTATTTTATTATAGTATATTAATAGAAGAGTCTGAGAGAATACAAATAATGAAACTAATAGAACTTACACACCTGCATGAATTTGTATATTTTAAGAACAACCATTCGATTTAAATACAACGAATATTGCGTATGAATTATCTGGGTGTCATTGTCTCCTTTGTCGAACAGTACCATGCAGTAGTCACAGAAAACTCAATTGAAAGAAAAGTACCCGGTACAATGAAATAAGTGACTGCAGACCTTTTCAACAAGATGGGAATCATGGGATATTTTTTGAAGTCCAACACAGGCCAATTCCAATCTGATTAGAATCAGATATATATTATCTCCCCGGTCTTGTTATCGTCCGTACCGTAATGTTTATGGACGTCTGATAACATGATATGTTTGTATCTACAAGGTCGATGGACTCTGAATCGGTGGTTACCGGAGATACACGGTTTGGAACAAAATTGGCTTTGGTGACTTAATTATAATAAACCCTAAGTCCGAAACGCTTAAACCTTTCTCGGACCAAATAAATTGGCAGTTTTGTGAGACAAATTGCGCAACTGGTCGCTTCGAAGGCGGTATGTCCCGAGAAATAAACGTTCGTGGCAGCCGCGCGCACACCCAGACGTCACTTTTCCATATTTGGTTACGTGCAGGAAGACATAAACACAGATACGCCCGGCACTTTACTTTATGTCTACTACAAGATGGGTGGTCAATACCTTAGAATCGACGGAAACGAGAATTAGTTGATTCTCTATTTTAGAATGAGATACTTCCTTACGCTTGCTCGCCAGGGCAGTCTCATGAGACATTTTCCAGAGGTGGGAAGCGGCTCTGTGACACGGTTTGCTATGTTCTCAGATCTACCCTAATATCGACAATATCTAATTATAATCATATTGGGCCCATTTTTACCATGTACCCAGTTTGCCTAAATACCATAAAGCGAACGTATACAATTAATAGGAAATCAATCAAAAATGTGCTTTTTTTGTTCTTCACGTTGACCTTTCATCTGTGTAGCTTGGAGAATATTCACTTTATTAAGATTGATGCAAATTCTTGGTTGATAAAATCGCCGCCGGGCTAATACGGTACATATACTGGGCAATATCATTATCTATCCGACAACCTGGTCAAAAACAACCTAGTAAATATGCAGTATAACTATTTTTACTTTCTTGACAAACATTGCTGATAACTGAATAGGACAAACTGCCTACAATAAATTACATTTCCTTACCTTAACTATGGAATCGCTCTTTGGGTTGATGCATATATACAACCCCAATTTGATTAAATCCTTCGCCGGTATATTTAACCAGACTGGTCATAAAGAAGCCCCTTTTTTGTAGTGATATTCGGTAAATTGAACTAAATTATGCGGTCGTCGTCCGGCAAATTACAGGTGTATAGGCCTACATACGCTCGACCAACATAACGTTAGAACAATGCAAGTCTTTTAATCTTTACTTTCAAATGTAATTTTGCTTAGATTGACATGCTTGTTATTCAACTTTGTCAAACTATTATATACATTCACACATTTTTTCAAGGAAAATGCTTTTCCGTAAAAGAGGATACCTCGTCTGTGAAGTAGTGCACGAAACTGAAAGGTTGGGATTACGTATATTTATCCCAAAGTTTTAGTCTAAGGAGTGGGTGTCGTATATACCCAGAAAACATAGTTTTGTTAACATCTCAAAACTACCGAAATTATTCAAGTTACAATCATCAAACATATATGAACATAATTCACATTTAGCTTATCTGCATGACAATTTGAAACTTATACTGGTGACAGTTACCATTCGTTTTGCTCGTATATTCCTGGAAATATTCGCACCTGTAGACCTATGAGCATTTTCAGATTATTTTATATCAGTTTAGGTAAGGATTTACTTAATAGTTCTCAGATTGGTATCACTAGAGTAACCTATTTTTAAAAGATTGCTAAATATTTTAGCCCTAAATAAATCTGATCTTGTGCCGACAAGCTAGAATTTACTGCCGTTAGAAACCATTCCTTTACTCGAGTAGGGCCTACTCTTGTCCCATCTATAAGTACCATATCTACACTGATAGTCTTTTTGACAACACCAGGCAATTTTATACCAATTTAGTTAATAGCTTAATAAGTTGGTATCGCTGAAATCCTATACAAAACTTTTAGCACAAAATTAGACTGGTTTATGAATGTGCTTTATTAGATTGCGATATCTTCTATATTTCACAGACTATATATATTTCCCAGAGTGTTGATAGCGTGGGGTTTTCCAAGTACTCGTCAATCACGCCTTGACAAACAGACATGCCACTGAGGAACCGCATTTGATTAAAACCTTCGCCGGTAAATCAACGGCTTGGTCTATAAAGAATCCCCATTTTATGTTGTGATATTCGGTAAATTATGTCGTCGTCGTCCGGCGAATTACAGCTGTATGAATACGCTCGAACTACATGGTGTAGTACGTCGATAGAGCAGCGTAATTCTTTAAATCAATACTATCAAATATAATTTTGCTTTGATTGACCTTATATTTATTATATTTTGACAGACAACACACATTCATTTTCTTTTCCATAAAAGGGGTTTCCCCATCTAGAAAGTAGTGCACTATAAAGAAAGCTTGACAGGACGCCTATTTATTCCAAAGTTGTAGTCTGCGTTGAAAAGCTAGATAGTACTTAATCGTTGCAAAATGAGAGGAACCCTTTTTACTTGTGCTGCCTTGTACGTATATATATAATTGTTATGCCATTGAAAAAAAGGGAGGGAGTCTGAAAGTCATAAACTGAAAGTTCTGATTTCCTTTTTTTTATTATATAAATTTAAAAGCAAAGTAAAAGTTTGTATTTACTTGGGTACCCATCAAAATAAAGACAGGGTCGACAACTCTCACAAAGGTCCAACCCTTTAAATACTTTAAACGTTTTCCTTAGCTAAATTGTGTCATCGGATAGAAAATAAAGTGTAAATTTCCACCTTTTTGGGGAAGCAAATATCACTTTTACATTAATCCCATTTAATTATTTTTAGATTTTTTTTTTAAAAGAGATCATGAAACCAGAAATTTGCCGGCAGTTATAGTCTGTTTTGTTGTTTTTGCAGACTACGATGACTGGGCGCAATTAACGCTGTCAGATACAGATGATTTTGGTCGCGTACAAGGCTTTGCGACAAATTACAACGACGGGAAACCTTGCATTATATATTTTAGGTATACTCAATAAACAATATGTATTATCAGGACAATATCTTGAGAAATATTCTATGTCTTCTTTCCAAACCTAATGTAGGCCTATATTATCACATAATGAAGACGTTGGGAGGAAGCCAGGCTAACAATAAAGGTGAATAGCTTATGGTCGAGGACATAGCTCCGACTGGTGCTTGTTATCGTTATGTTCTGGCGCGTATTGAATCTTTGTGATACCACAAAAAATCAAATATTTTACTTTGATTTTAAAGAAAAATAGAAACTCAAAACCTTCAGTAGATGTCAAAAATGGAAAGTAAATAACTTTTTATATCTAAGAAAATTACAGAAACTAGCCTTTTTTCCTTTTATAAATAGTTTAACAGGTTATCTTTTAATGAAAGAGAGAACCCAGCTGTGTGTAAAACTGCATGGTCTCAAACTTTTTGTGAGTTTCTTAGTTTCCTGTAACCCTAGAAAATGTTGGGCCCTATGGAATAATGGCGTATTAGCTCTCTGTTGTTTAAGCGACGTAAAAAAAACTATATAGGCCTATTTACGAGACTAACTTAACACAATTAATCTATTATGAACATAAACCAACAACCGTATATCAAAAATTGCGATTAAAGTTGCTGTCTGGTGGCTGTTTAATGGCAAACTGACTTGTAATCTCGCCTTTTCGCGCCAGCTCTCGTGGGGCATAGCTATAACATGGCGGAAGGGGAACAAGTGCTACGACGTGTTACCTGGATCTATTACCTCTAGTAAATTAGCGACGGATCCGTGAGCTAAGTTTTCTGCTGAATTTCACTTTGGTCAGAAAAGTATATGGTGGTCTGTAAATGACTGACTTAATTTAGTAATATTACTGGACATTTAACAAGTAAATATATATTTAAATGTACTACAACAAGTGTATATAACATTTGAAGATTTTACTTTTTGTTAGAAAGATATTTGTGTTATTATTCTGTAAAAGTAATGTAATGTTATATTTTCCTGACCAAGGTGACGTTCAACGGAAAACTATAATAAAGAAACTCACACAAATTTACTCCAGTTTTGCACATTACTCGATTTGCTTTACCATATAAGATGGTTTCGGATTTAAAATTTCTCCTCGTTTAACTTTATGCTTGTCTTACAGATGGTCATTTCAATAAAGCACAAAATGAGAATGGTCGCTGCACATTTCAGGTTGACCACTGCACATTTTGGGGAACACTGTACCTTTATTTTATAGCATGATATCTGGACAAGAACTACATATAAGTGGTTGGTTGGTGTCTTCTCGGGATGTAACTCACCCATGACAACTCGAGTTTAAAACTTGTCTTGAAGAATTAATCTAGAACATGATGATTTGTCGGTTTTTTTATTAATCGACTTCCCTGTGCCAGTGCGATTTACTTTTAAAAAACACATAATTGTGATACGGTGTATAAACGAACACCAGGTGACGGCCAAATTTGAGGCCAATTATTAAAGTGAAAATTTAGTTGTAAGCAGTGTTTTGACGTTGGTAATTATATATGGACAAAGATACGGCCCATAATTGAATTAATTGCAAAAATGTTAACAAAAAAAGTAAGTGTAACAATCTTGAGTAAGCCTTTTTATTTTTGTTATCTCCTTTCGTAAAAACGAGTTTTAGGCCTACCCACCTGCGATTGGGGGCAAGATTTGCTAGTGAATATTGCTTAGAAAATTAGCCATGGAAATTGGAAGCAACAAAGTAAATCAACGAACAAATCAATGTATATTTACATATTTGTGATTAAACGCAGCACTGTGCAGGAAGAGGTACATACATATATTTACATACATATATTTAAATGTTTCTGTCAAAGATCGCCCAAAATAGTCTACATTATGCTGTATAGCAATTATTCCAATTCCAAACTATTAAGGAATGTAGTTACGGAGAGCTCAAAAATTTGGTAAATAAAATCAAAGTTTAGAAGTAAATAATCCACAAAAATGTGTGGACAAAAACTTCCAATAATCTCTACTTCTTTAAAACTCTACCATCTTATGTCAAAACAGATTTTCAGATTTTCCAACTTTTTCGTTTCTGTAATTGATGATTATTAAAGCTTATAAGTTTACAATTGTCTCGAAAGTCTTTAAGATCCGTGTCCATGCTGAGCATGTAACGTACATAATGTTCTCATCCGAGTGCATGCTGAGACTGTAATGTAAATAACCGTGTCCATGTTGATTCTGTAACGTATATAGTGTCTCCTTCCGTGCCCATGCTGAGTCTGCAATGCGCACAACCTTCCATGCTGATCCTTAAACGTATATCCTATTTTCATCCGTGTCTTTATTGAGCCTTTTACGTACATTGTCTTTCCAGCCGTGTAATTTTTATTGAACCAGTAACGCACATAATTGTACCATCCGTGTCCATACTGAGCTTGTAACGTACATAATTTTACAATTCGTGCCCATGTTGAGCCTGAAACGTGTATAATATTCTGATCCGATCCCACACTGAGTCTGCAAGGTACAGAATCTTTCCAACCGTCTTCATGCTGAGTCTATGGCGTAATATAATCCTTATTCGTACCCATGCTGAGCCTATAACGTACAGAATCTTCCCATCTGTGTCCGCGCTGACCATCAAACGTTTATAAGGTTTTTATCCGTGCTCAAGGTCATTTAAAGTTTTAACATACTTACACCATGTTGTTAATAACAAATTTCCCTTTTAAAATAACGTTATCTTTGTCCATGATCATTCAGAGATAGAACATGTAAACATCCACACAGGATCATTTAAAGATATCATGTAGGCATATACATACTTTTTATCTTCAAAAAGAAGTTAAGGACAAAACAACAAACTCGAGTTACTTAAGTCCATGACTATTTTAAGTTGTAGCATACACAATCAATCACCTATTTTAACACCATTGAACCAATAGCATATACTGTTACAGAATTTCTCATCAATTTATCAAATCTATGACGAACGAAATTTAAAATTTACCACCATTTAAATTAATAAAGCATTTCTTACCTGTTTTTAATTTATCACCATTTAAATCTATAATGTTCACGCTTTTCTATTCGTATTTATCACCTTTAAAACCTATAACGTTCACACAATTTCTTATTTAAATTTATGAACATGTAAACCACTGACAAAAGACAATTTTTCGTTTGTATTTATTAAATAAAACATATATAACGTACACACATTCTCACTTTTTTCTGTCATGAGTTAAACCTATAATGCAGACAAATTCTCGTTTATATTTATCACCCTTTAACGCCATTTTACGTACACAACTTCTCCCACATATTTGTATCCATTTAAGCCTACAAAAGACGTAACGTTCACAGATTCTCACTCGCATTTATCACAATTTGAACCAATAACGTATACATTTGCTGAGTTTTTGATCATCATTTTTCTAAATGGTGTACATAGTTATTTTACCCCTCTTCAAAATCAAATAAAGCTATATAGAATGCACATTGTCTCGTTTATGGTCATGGCTATTTAACAAAACCACAATATATTTAGCTTTGTCTCTTCTGTGTTTAGGGCCGAATAAAGCTATATCCTTCACAAAACTGGCATTTTTCGTTACAGTTATAAAATACACAATTGTATTATTTGTCATATATCATTAATAAAAAGAATCACATATAAAAGTTATCCCCTATGTTCATAGTTAAAATTAATGCGTGTTTCTATGGTCAACTTAATTTGTTACACTTAACCAATACAGTTGATCATAATCATATAGGGATACAAGCCTATTGCACTGTTATATTGTCTAAGTGTATTTTTGCTCAAATACACTCATAACTGACATGTGCAACTGTCTTGTAACAGCCCATAAAATAAATATTAATAACATTAAACTGTAACGTACATAATTTTGTCTTTCAAGTTCATGATCATATACAGTTTTAAAACCCCGCTAAACGAGATGGTAGCTGAAAAAAATTTAAGCACACAATTTATCACTTAAATGACATTTCGTTACCTAACATATATAATGCAACATTTCCAGTCGTTGTAATTTGTCGCTAAGCATTGTAAGCGACCAAAGACGTATATCGTCTAACCCAGTTATCGTAGACTGCAACAACAACAACAACAACAACACATTGTATAACTGCCTGTTGTAATAGTTGTCTATTTTGTGGTGAACCTCTCAAAATACAAACTTAACGTTTATTTAAAAAAAAAAAAGGAAATCATAACTTTCATTTTACGGGAAAAACATAAAGTTCATAACTTTTTCTATCTGGGAAAAATACAGAAACTCGCCGATTTTCCCTTTATAAATAGGTTTAGCCCATTTGGCGGTTAGTGGGTCTGTAACAAACTCAAACATATAATCTATCTCCACAGCGGAATAAAATTGTACCGTACACGACGGTCTTCTTACTGCCCAAGATCATATACAATTATTACATACATTATTATCTCCAATACGTTTCTGATCAATAAAAGCTATAGATTAAAAGTCTCAGGTCCCATGCCCTGTCTCTACATATAATTAAAGCTACACGAATTTACCTTAGATAAATCGTACGAGGCGTATACTATTATCCCATGTGTCTCCATATAAAGTACGTAACTATCTAATATCAGGCCAAGATCAAACAAAACTGT